>CM022478.1:4169763-4198429 GCA_011952105.1 Coreoperca whiteheadi | reverse complement strand
GCGATGGCATGAGATGCCGGCCTGTTCCCCCTCCCGCTTTCTGTTTTTGTCTCTTTCTTTCTTTTGGTCTGGCGTGGTTGTTGTGTTGTTTTTTTTGTTTTTTTTAGTTTTTCCTCAACAGATACTTTCAGCTTCTGTGGTTTATTCTTTAAGATCTTGCAAGTGATCAATTACATTTTATTGCTTCAGGGCTTGATTTGTAGACCCACCAGGTTGTTATGTTTCAAAGTATTCCTCAGGTCTTAAGCCATGTCGTACCTTTGTTGCAGATGAAGGGTTTTTGAGCTTGGTGTCCAATGTCGAGTAGAATTCCTCTTTTCATCACTGGCATGGATGTGCTGCTCTTCGTTCATGTATATATGGTGTTATAAAATATTAATTTGCAGCTGAGAATATGCTTGCCAGGATTGTCACAGTGCTTTTCCTTGGTTGACATGGAACAACTCAATCTTTTTTCAGCATTTGTGGCCTTACAACTGCCCAAAGGCAAGATTTAGGATGTCCCTGTGTAATGTTTTTATTTGCAATTATTTATCCTCCTAACAGGTTGGTCATCCATTTAAATAAGATTACATGTATATGCAATTAATGAGACTGTTTAAGGTTTTTGTCCCAGGAGTTCCCTCCCATAGTTGAGGCGTACACTTGTTAATGGGCCTAAGTGAGAACCACAACTCCTCTATCAGGAATACAACATGGCTTCTGAACTGCACTGCAAGCGGTCCTGGTTGTTTTTGCGTCGTTCCATAGGTGAACACGGTGTGCAAACACGGCTAACTATCACTGTTAAGCAGACTTTTAGTAAAAAAAAAAAAAGACAAAGCCAGCACTAGCAAAAACCATAACGTTCTCCGTTTCTGTGATTCATGTAGTTTTTCTTACATTTGGAAAGTCTAAAGTTCCCTCTTGTATGTAATATTTCAAGAATTGCTTTTGAACTTATTTTATTAGTTTGTCGTATTTCCGTAGATGGTCCTACTTGAACTGTAAACTTTTATTTTTGAAACTCCATTAGCCCCTGTTTGTCTATAGCTAATGTGAAACAGAATGGCATGCCATTAGCATTTAAAATGGCGTATGCATGTCATTATGTGAAAAGCAAATTGATCACTTGCAAGCATGCAAGTACTTCGAATAATGCAAGCTGGGAAAATGCTCAATTTCCCCTCCAACACACTTCCTCACCACTTTTCTACTGTAATGCAAGTGAACTGATGTGGTGTGGACATTGTCGGTGTGGCTTGTGGTGGGCTGTTAATCTACTAATCACTGGCCTTACCCTCTGTTGTATTTCTGCTACCTATAAAGAAAATAACATTTAATGCAGGTTATGTTTAGCTAGATAGGTCTAGCATCTGGACCCATTTCCTCCTCCTAGTTCTTTTTCAGGCTGATGTTTTCTGGGCATATGTTGCTCTGCTAGCCTCAAGCCCTCTGGAAAAAGCCTTAAATGTCACAGTAGTTATCCCCTACGTAATACCTACCTTAACTGACTGTTTGCCAGGATCCTAACTTAAGTATGGCTTCATTGTGCATTACTTTCTTTTTTTTTTTTTTTTTTAATTTGAAGTCTGTTAAAACTGTACTTTCAGATCATTGGGCAGTGTTAATATGTATAGGAAGTTGGAATGGGTGATATTACCTTAAATTGAAATATAATATTGCTACTCATACCTGTTGATAAATCACCTATCCTAGTGTCTCAAATGTTGCCTATCTATCAAGGATTTAAGATGATTTTAAGAGTAAAATATGAATAGTATTTAGCAAAATGAATAGGTATGTAGAACAGGGCTGTAGCAGTTATTTTAAAGTATTTGGACTGTGTTTTAGTTATACTTATTAAATATCCTTATATAGTTTCTTAATTTATTTTCTTTGGACCACTGCATCCTGAAGCCATAGGTGTTTTCACATTAGGTGCCATAGGTGACACACATTCATGCAGGCAGTGTAAACTGAATTGTTTGTACTCTGAGGCAAAGAAGAGGTTTGCATCCATGCTTTAATCTGATGTCTTTCACAGCGCTTAGCATTTCTTCTTCTCTGAATCGCTCTTAGAATACAGTACAGGTCAAAAGGGAGACAGAATGGCGAGATGATAAGTCATCTTTAGAGAGAGACCGCTGAGATTCAAGCCGTAGCTCTTCTGGATTTTGGTGTTCATACTTGATGGCAGTTTTCTTTTTTCATGGCTCTCATTTTTGATGTGCCTGCCCCTTAAAGCTGCTATTGTCTTTTAATCTTAACACACACTAGTATGATTTGAGTGTTTGTGTGTATTAATAGTAATGATGTATGGGCTGTATCAGTGAAAATAAGTACTTATTTATGGGATGGGCGCAGGCGACCGCTCAAATGCTGGTATATTTGGTCAGGTCTATTCTACCGCCCATATTTGGAGGTTGTTCTAAATATATAATAACTGACCAGTATTCAAAGTGGCAGAGTGATATTCAGGAGTCTGACCCACTGTGGCCTAAAAAGACACCTTCCAGGCCTGTTTGGAATTCTTAACTTTACAACCACACTAAACAATTTGACAGACCGGCCCTGTTTATTTTGAACTGCCTCTTTCCAGCCCGACATAGTCAGGTTCTACAGTTTCATATGAAGTGCCTCCACTGGGCTTAGTATGGAGAAATGTGTGAATGGGTGCTTGCGTGTGTGTATGTTAAGCTTGGGTACTTGCACACAGGTGTGCACGCTGACAAGGTGCACGAAGTTAATCTCTGATGGGGGACCAAGCTACTTAGTGTAACTACTGATACTGTGTCATGGACTGAAGTCCTGAAGTGTGCCACGATTCCTAGATACTGTCTGGATGTGTGAACTGTTTGCTGCTGACTCACTGACCAAAGTGACCAAGCGTCCCTCTCTGTAACCACCCCGGCCAAAAGCCTTGGCAAGCTTTTATTGGGAACCTATGTTCTAACAGTAAAAAGCAACAACCTGGTGATGTAGAGGAGAGCTGCTGCCCTCATTTGGACGGTTAAAGAAAATCTTGTTGTGAAAGTTAAGATGTGAACATTAAAAAAATAAATAAAAAAAATCTAGAGTGAGTGGTTCCTGTCTGCACAGTACACCCCAATTTCTTTTCAGATGTTCTAACCACAACATTGTATGTTTTGTGGTTCTATTCCACATTATTATCATGCAGAAACAGTAATATAATCTATTTAAGCACATTGTAGCTCATCATGTTAGTTGACTCGGAAGGCAATATGTATTGGGGCACAGGTATGTAACAACACTCTAGATTTATTTTTACGCCAATTAATATGATTGTCTTTGATTGTCAACGATCTATCATGTTGTGAACGGTGGTGGAGGGGGGCTTACTTTCTCTACTTTGCGAAAATGTGATATTCCAGTTTTGCCTAACCTTCAGGAATCAAATGTCTTGCACAAACATTCCCCCTAACCAAAATAAAGTTTGCAAACACAAAGCTTTTATGAGTGACTGTCTTTGTTAAGTACATGTGAAGATGACTAAAGTTAGTTATATATTCTATTTATATTTCGGTTGAATTATAATTGAATCAATCACTTAATTGGATTCTAAACAAGGGAGTTAGTGCTAATTAAAAGGTTCTGATTCTGGTAAAGCGTGCTCCCCATGTACAAGGCTGAGTCCTGACAGAAGTGGCTGGTTTTCAAATCCAACCTGCATGTCACCCCTCCCCCCCTCTCTCAGTCAAAAAGCCCAAATAATCCTTAAAAGGTTCTGACACTAAGCATTAGTAGTTAGTGGTAGACATGCAGTATATACATCAAGTTGTTATAAGAAATGGTGAGAAGAAAGAGTGGCTTTAGGTTCCACGGATCCCCTGAAAGATTAAATGAAAGCTCATATTAGTGACATCTTAGCAAGAAACTTCCATGTACCTGTTATGCGTGCGGTCTGTTGCTGTACCAGGAGTCTGATCGTGGGGCTGTGGCTTCATCATCGGTCGATCCCCAGGGTCTTCCTCCCAGATAACCCTAAGAGCTGACCTCCATTGTCTCCAATTAATTTCCTCCACCATGAAGTCGAAGAAGACGCCACGACCACATGGAACTGTAGAAATGCTTGACATGTCTAGATCTTCATAAACTGATATTAGGTGTAAGGATTTAAGGGTTTGTTTTACTCCAGCTACCCATACTGGTATTCATTGAGTTCTCCTGCCACCACAATACAATGGTGGTGAATGGAATTTAGTTTGAGGTGCTCAAAGCATTGACAGGTATCCAGTGGCAGAGTGTCTTCCTTAGAAATAATCTCCTGATCACTCTGGATAATCTGCCAACTTCGCTGTTAACTGTTTAACAGGAGCTATTTTCTACCAAATAAATGCTCCCAATTTAAAATTCAGATTATCTTTATTAAGCAGGGCAATCTTTCTTAGTCACAAGACTAAAGCACATATGAAGTTATCTGCATAGTTACACACCGTTAGAGGCGAGTGAGTTTCTTTGTAATTTGGGTGAACTAACCCTTTCAAGAGGTTGGCCAGTGCTCAGGATTCCCGGGTGACAATTACACTATAGGACGTATTTTCATCCACAAAGGGTATCGGTGTTGACAGTAGGTAGGCCTACAGTAATACCTTCCCAGACACTTTTACCAAGATGAACAATTCAACATGTTTCCAAAGTCTTTCTCAAATTTTCCAAATGTCAGACACATCCAGTGATGGTTTACCTGCAAAATCTACGACTCTCGTCCTGCTCGCCTCTGAAACACACCCCCTTTGGCAGTCCGGAACGTTGATCCAGGCGATAGCAAGCGAGAGCACAACGTCCAATGCACCCTCTCTGCCCACAGCTGTGCAAAATTGTGCAGATCAGGAGTGTTGCCTGCGGGAAACTGCCAACGCAAACACAAGTGGAGTGGGAAGAAAGCAATGACATTAACAGGGTATCTTTCACAACAGGTTTGGCCATAAAAAGATCTCAAGGCGAGACTCACAACAGAATGTCACTGAATCCATCAATGTGTAGAGCATTGAAATTTGGACGGGGTTCCTCTTTAAAATAGTTATCTGTGGAGTTAGGAGTCATTGTGACACCCTTTGAGGCTGAATTGTGAATTGTGATATTGGGCTATATAAATTAAATTGAATTGAACATATCTAACTGCGACGAGTTGGCCACTGTCCAGGGTGTACCCCGCCTAAGGCCCAAAGCCACTGGGACAGGCTCCAGTCACCCGCGACCCCTAACAGGAACAAGTGGTAGAAAATGACTGACTGAACATATCGAAATAGTTTGAAATTAATTTGGACTCTTTTTGTGTGAATTACCGGAACAGAAAAACCACACTGCACCAAGGACACTGATGAGCTCACCAATGCAACGAAGATAATCAATCGGGATGTCTTCAATGGGAAATGGTGGCTGCCAGTCAAAAGGTTAGGGAGTCCTTACTTAGGCTGATGAAGTTCTTAACACATAGCTTGTCCTGTTTTAAGTTAGAGGATGGTTTTGTTTGTCATTGTGTTTTTAGCCTTACCTGTCCTTCCTTTCTGTAGAAGGCCATGGTGGTGAAGAAGATCAGCTTTATCAGAAAAACCAAGAAATTCATCAAAAATAACAAACCGGTCCCACTTATCCTTGAGAAGTCCGCATAGAGGCTCGATCTGGAGCATCTCAGGACGGTTCTGAGGCAACGTTCACAGGACAATTTACATATTAAAACACACCAACTTTCTGTTTAAACTGGCATGGCAGCACTCCAAAGACCATAAACCTTTAAAAAAAAAAAAAAAAAAAAAGGAAAAACAAGGATAATTCACAAAATCAAAACCTTACCTGTAGCGCTGTTTATCCATCCTGATTGTTTTGTTGTGGGTTGCCGAGTTTTGTATATATCCGCCGTACCGATGTCTGCATTTTATTTTTTTATATAATGGGACTTATTTCACTCGGCTTGTGGTGCTCAAAACAGCAAAAAATAAAATAAAAATACATTTGAAAAACTCAACAGCAATATGTCTTTCCAGAAATCATGACCCGTTTCCTCAAGATAATCCACAGACTTGTTGTGAGTTTTATGTGGGAACTATCGTTAGAAAGAAAGTAGTTCCTCTCCTTCAGGAGAGCTGTTTTCCCCATTTGTTTAGTATAAAAGTTGTGCATCAATTACATAGTTTTGTTTTCACATCATTATAGAGATGATTCGTATTAACTTAATAAATATGTACTAGAATAACCCCTGAATTTACTTTAGAAAACTGTTATAGACCAAACAATACAATGCACTCCAGTTTCTTTGGGTTTACTGTTTTTTCTCCAGAACATTGCAGGTGTTACACTCATTATCTTCAAGTTTTTGCTTTGACTTATTTGTGTGCTTTTCTAAACAAAGGGGAGTGAAAGCTCTTTTAGCCACCAGCAAACAGTCTTGCTTTGCATGACCAAAACACATTTCACTGTACAAAAGATATTTGAGCACACGTGAGCTATACTGTTTCAAACTAACATGGTCATAGATAACAACAGGACATTTTCAGTTATAAATAAGACACATAAAACTGCTTCTTTCCTACTTGCCTGTGAATTGTGGGCTCATACGTCGCTTATTAACTCGCAGGTAGTCAAGCAGGCCAGCGAGCTGAGCTGCGTCTCCCTGGGATGCTGCTTCAAACACTCTCTCTGGGGAATGCTTTACTGTAAATGTTGTCAACACTGGTACAATATTCTCTGAAATGAAGAAAATCAAAACAAGTCATACAATGCATTATGCAGCTCCAGATTTATTGATTTGCAAGCAATAGTAATCTTTGTATACACTGTGCAAAGAACACGTTGTTAACACAATATTTATTTATTAATAAGTCTCTTGGGAAAAGTATCGGGAACCAGCTTATGAACAAATAAAGGCTTCAAACAAGCTGAAGCGTGTTTACCTGAAATCCAACACCATGTCACCTGTCAGTCCCTAATGGCTAAAATGCAATATTTTCTTAGCAGCAATAGCTATATATTGACACTTGGTAGGGCGGACGGTGTTAAACACTCAAATGTGTGTTTTCATTCAAAGTAATGTATCTCAGTATGGTCTGAATGCTTAAACTGCTTCAGTGAAAGGTCATTTTATTAGTAACTGTGATTCTGATTAATAGGCATGCCAGTTAAGTTAATGATTTGGAAATCAATTATAAAAGAATAACATTATTTGGCAACAGATACACGATACTCCTTTGTATTGTGTATTTGAATACCACTATTAATAGTAATAATACTACAATATTAATAATACTACTATATTTTAGAGCCAACAATACATTTTCGCCTATAAAATTATTAATCTAACAAAAAGCTTCACATTTATGTAAGTTAGAATCTGTTACACACACACACACACAGGTAAGCCAGAACTTAGACCTAAGGGAAATTGTTGTGCAGCAGTTGCAGTACAATGTAGAAGAGTGCAAAATAAAACCAAAATATAAACAATGAAGATCATCGATAAAAAAGCTGCAAAAACCAAATGTATACAATTACTATTCAAAGCAGAGTATTTTAATGTCGTGAAACATAAATAATATTTTAATATTTGCACCCTCTAAGTTTGTTTTTATTAGATACATTTGGTTTGTTGGAAATTTCTTTCGAGCTGATTTGTCTTTGTGATTCCATTGAGGATTATTATTATTTTCATTTTTGTAACACCTTTAGGTCTTACTGCACTTTGATTGGGGTTGGGCAGTCTAGTGTATCCTTTATTGTGCGTTTCACTAATGTTGCTGTATCAGAAAGTGTAGAAGACCTTTTAAAGTTGATTTAAGCGAGGTTAAGGAGTTAAGCAGTAACTTTAAAATTAGCTGCACCAACATGTCAGAAAGGGATTTTGCATCAATCTCATTAAAGCCAAATCTTCAAGTTATAGTGTAGTTTTGGAGGTCTTAATTAAATTTAGTAGGAACAATGATTTTGGGACTTTTGGGATAGTTAAACTATGTATGATATTGATTTGATTTTATTGGACTATTAAAAATACACTTCGAATCTGTCAATGAGGATGAAATCGCAGGGTAAAAATGCGGATGGCTTTTACATTGTGGTCCCAATGTCAAAAGACAGTTTCAACACAATACAATTACATTTACCTTCAATGCGTGTTTGAGTTGTGACCTAAAGCTTTGTAAGAATCAGTACCTGCTAAACATGTTATCAGGGGAGAGCGCGAACGCAGCAGCACCTGCACAGGGCTGCTGTTAATTGCCCTGCAGAGGGCCTCTCTTTATTACCCTGCACAGGGTTGCTGCTAATTGCCCTTCAGAGGGCTGCTGCTAATTGCCCTGCAGAGGGCGCTACAGCTCCGTTTATCGCCGTGAAAAGAGTTGATGTGGATTTTTTTTTTTTTTTAAAGATCCATTATTTGGTTCTGTAAGCTATTTTGTATTGATTTCACATTATAGTAATGCAGGTAAAGAATATGTTTGTTTTCATATAATTGGAGTCAACCAGGAATAAATGACATCGATTACTTAAAACCAATACAAATTGGTTTTTTTCCCCCTCTTTCTCTGGTGATAGCGGCGTTGGTTTTTGGCGCTTGCGCAGTTCATTATTCAGTCTCCAATGCGGTAATGCTGAACTTTAATATTTGTCAAAGACGATCGTCCTAGAAACGAGATTATCGGGCAGTTCTGGAAGTGCTACGCATATAACGTTAGTTGTGTTTCCTTGTGGCTAGGTCAACACTGTTTAGTAACGGTGACGTGCGTGTTTCTTTATGGACTTGTCGTCCACTACAACTGTATATACTTTGCAGTGCATGACGGGAAGACGTAAACCGTGTTTAACGTTACGTTTCTACCGCGCTTTTACGCCAAACACCTCCACGGAGAGGAGACCGCAGGCATCTACTCGGGCTGTACATCACACTGACTTCTCGCATCGCGTGTTGATTTAGAGTTACAACCGTCACAGGAGACGGTTCCTCCCAGAATCACGACCCCCGTCTCTCCGCTGAGTATCTCATACTTACCTGGCAGGGGAGACACCATGATCAAGCAGGTGGTTCACCCAGGGCGAGGCTGAGCCACTGCACTTCGGCTGAGCTGACCTCTGCGAATTCCCCACATGTGGGAATCTCGACTGCATAATTTCTGGTAGTGGGGGGCTGCGTTCGCGCTCTCCCTCGATACATTGTCATAAAAACAAAATAACGCAACGAGGTTCCGCCAGGAGCTGAATGAGCTTCGGCCCCCCCTTGCAACCACCGTTGCCTGCTTGTCGTTAGACACATAAATGTCAGAGATCATAATGCTTTGTCAAGTAAATAAACTATGTCATCAATTATGCATATATCCTTATTGTTGCACTCTATTTCAAAGTGTTTGTGGTTATACCTAGAGTAATACATCCATCTATCTAACTCATAATACTTTGTCTATTAAATAAACTATATTATCAATCATCTATTTCTCCTAATCTTCAAAATACACTACAAAAATAACACAATCTAGGCCTATCCGCAACAGAATGTAGCTAATTCATAGACAAAGAATTGTGATTAGGCATGTGTAACTATTTTTCTCTTAAATTTAAGTAATGCATTAACAGCTAATGGGGGGGGGGGGTCTGAAAGTGTTCCCAGGCTACATGGCTTATATAAAAACCTCTGGTGTGTTCTGGGTCTGCTGCCAGTGAACGGGCCCAGAAAAGCACAGACAGGGCAAAGCCACCTCACCCGTGAGCACCTGGTGGGCGCATTCAACAACATGTTGTGGCTCTTCAAAAGGTTTCCACAATGCAGTCAACCTTAGGGCAAAGCCTTTCAGATTCACACAAGCAGGTTTGAAACACTGTTTCGCCACAGCTTTAAAGCTGGAGTCAACGATGGCGTTTTGTAGCACTTGTTTTATATTTTAGAGAAGAGAAACAACATAAAAGTAGAATAGCTCACTCTGTCAGGTAGTAAACATCAGAGTGGACTACTATAAATATAGTTAAAAGTAGAGGACTAGTAGCTCATGAGGAGGCTTTACTCTTTATTTGTTATCTCACGAGCGCACACATTTCCTTTGTAACCCCCCCCCAGTGTTTCGTATTTCAAGCAAAGGTAATTTTCATTTCCATTTACAGGTACAGAAGTGACCATCATACTGTCAAGAGTGCACTTAATTAAGTACTGGGATCCCTTTGTTATCCTCTATTACTAGAAGCACTAATAAATCTTGATATTTCTATACATTTTCAGAATTTATATTTATACCATGTTGACTTTGGCCTCCTGCATAAAGTCCCACCTTAAAGTAAAACTGTAAACCTTTACCCCACGAACAGTAACCAGACAACATCTAACGCTAACTCGACAGTAATGTGTACTGAATATATTTTTAAGAGGGCAGACCATCCTAAAAGTGTAATAATTGACAGCCACCGCATCACAAACATGACCAACAGAAGCTTCAAACATCAAAACGTCACTTCAGAAATTGAACAACACCAGTAAGGTTTTCTTATATTTAAAAAAAACAAAACAAATCGACAAGGCAACAAGCATCAGTTTCTTTCCCAGACTTCACATCAAAGTGGCCCAGTTGCGCAGGAACCCCAATAACATCTAGCCAATCACATGAACAATCGCAGAATGGTTCATAAAACATACACTAATTTATAGTAGAGATCTTACTGCACCAATTTCATGACAATATGTTAAAATGTTCAAAGTGTACACACACACACACACACGGGAAGGGGCTCAAAAACCAGCAATCATCTGTGGAATAGTGAGATGTTTTTATCCCTGAGATTCCCAAGCAAGCACGGCAAGTTTGATTCCAGGTCGAGAAATTCAAACATCCGAAACAAAATGTATACAAGCTCTGACAAAATTAGTAAACTTAAAGCCTCAAAACTGGATATTACTTGAGTTACAACCTGCGATGAGCCGTTTCCTCACATATGACTGACATTTTGGAGAAATTATGCATTTATTAAACATCAAGCAATGAACGCCTTACGATAAATGTCACGGTAATTGAAAGCTTCCTGCGTTTGTACCACTGTTTTGTTAGTTTGATGTGCAAAACAAAAGTGAACAGATCTGTTCACGAGAGAACTATTCAGTCCACGTAAACAAGACACATCCAGGGCGAATGCCAAACAACGTAGGAATTCATGTTCTCTTTGTGTAATCCACCAATGACGGCAAAAACCGAGAACGCTCCTCGAAAATAGACCCGAGAGCTGAAACCGTGCAGTGGCATTTGTGACCAATGGGTTCATGGTTTAGCTGCGTTGTCGTACCACTCTCTAGACCATATAACGGCAGAATGATGAAGAATGAATAACTCATTCAGTGGCATTCCCCTTTACAACCTTAATTGACAATCTCATAACAAAGCACGTTCTCCCACGACGACAGGGCAAATATATCTATCACCTCTCCTTTTGATGAAAACCACTTGAATGCAATCTTGAATTTCATACTCAGGTTTGAATTTGAAGTTGAAATTGTCAGTTTAAGCATGCTAAATGAGGGGTTGAACAAATTAAAGTGATAACCCCCCTCCTCACTGCATACTCACTGTACTGCTTTTATTTTAAATAGTCATAGAAAATACAGTATATCCAGCAACAAACTCACTCTGTATTATAATTAAATACAAGGGTTGTGAGTCAAAACTAGAAAATCCTTTAAAAAAAACAACAACAACCAACACATCCCTGATTATTGTTTAAAACATGTAACTATGTATCACATCCCGACACTCTTGTCGATTTGTTTAAGAATTTTCTTCTTTATATATTTAAAAACAATGTAAAGCAGACCTGCTATACGTACGGTCAGTCTGAATTCATAGGGCAGAACAGTCACATCTTTATCTGCATTTTAGCACTTGGATTAGTTCATAATTAGTTCATAGGGGCGGCCGTGGCTTGGTGGCAGCCTGCCAATCAGAAGGTCAGCGGTTCAATCCCCCAGCCATGCGTCGAAGTATCCTTGAGCAAGTTACTGAACCCCAAAATGCTCCCGAAGCTGCGCCTTCGGTTTGTGAATGTTCTCATATGTAAGTCGCTTTGGATAAAAGCGTCTGCTAAATTACTAAAAATGTAAATGTAAATAATGGTTCGACAAATTCAATGATTCCTGAACTCTGTACCGACGTGAGTTTGAATCTACTGAACCCTGCCAGTGTCGAGTCTTATGTCATCCAATGCTCACTCCCTCCCCTTTTCGTTCTGCACTGTGCCAAACAAACCCCCAGCCCCAAAAAACATTCTTGATTCTCAAACAACTCCAAACAAGTTCAGAGAAAGGGACTAAAAACATCTGAGTTTGTGAATCCCACGCTGACGAAAGGCCTAGAAGTTGCGATGGACCTTCGATGATGCCCACGATGGTGCTACACTCTCCCGTCCCTCCATCAGGACAGGGAGGTCATGAGTTGTGGATGCACCGTGGGATAGTGGTGAAGTTATCCCCCCCCCTTTGTCAAGGTCTCCATCGCTGTGCCGAAAGCCATTCACATCGCTGGCAGCCGGCGAGTCCCTCCCTCACTGTTTAATGCTGGCTGTTGCGTTGCTGTTTCCTGGCAGCAAGGGAGTGAGCTCTGGAGATAAATAAATCATTTTGCATGTTACTGAATTATTATTTGGGGTTTTTTTTTGTGCAGGTTTATTAAGTCAATTCGAGTTTATGTGTCCCGATGTTTGTCCCAGAGGGCTGTGCAGCATTAGCCTCTATCCTTAGGGAAATCTGCAGCTGGAGCCAACAGTTGGTTAGCTTAGCTTAGCATTAAGACTGGAAACAGGAGGCAACATTGGCTCCGTCCAATGGTGTCAAAATCCACCTACCAGCACATCTAAAAGTTACAACTCCCATTTTCTTTGCCTCACCCCACACAAAACAGTGAACGGTCCTTTTGACACAACATGTGAGTGATGTGCATCTCTTCTATCTAACCGTGTAAGGAAAGTCAGACAACTGCTTTAACAGACGACTAAAAAGAAGTCCTACTTAATATTGTGACTCGTCCAAAAACAAGACAACAAACATATTTTTAATGACATTAGATAATGCACAGAAAAATCCTGAAAGTCAAACTAATTAGTTTTATATGATGTTAAACATTCCTGTTTGTATTCTGGGAACCAGCACGCATGCTCAGGAAAACAGGTTTTGTTGAGTGGAGGTAATTGTCACAATTACACTCTGTTGGCCTACACCCTTTCCTCCACCTCGAAGTCTCATTTCTCATACTTCCCTCCACATCTCCTTAAATCCGCGAGGTAAAACTACACGGAGACTCATCATTAGTGCGTGTCTCTATCCGCAGTCCAGCTCATACTCCTAGTTTTTGAAGGTGGCACAGTTTGATAAGGTAATAAACTAAAGATGGTTATAACTTCAAACAGTATGTAGACCATCAGTCTGCACTGAGACTGATAAAAGGTAGCATTATGGCTGGATTTAATTAATACTAATTCATATAAAAATAAATTATAGGAAATACCAATTAAAATCAATATCAGCTACTATGCACAAAATCATGTTCGATAATAGTTAGAATTACTTGATAATATAAAGTAAACCAAACTTATGTTTTATCAAATGTGTGCCAATTCTCATTCTGAGAAACTTCAGTTGCTTTATAGAACGTGTATAAGGATAAACACAATATAATACCACCAAGGCAGAACTATGCTAAACAATAGTAATGAATTCCTAAATTTTAAAAAGTCCTTTTTAATCCTTTTATAGAATACTATAAATGGAAACAAATAGAATTTGGTCTTGTCCTGCCTCCCTGTACTAACCTTTCATCTCTGTTTCCATCTTGCTGTCGTTCGCCGCGGATGAGTTCGGACGGTTGCAGCTGTTGTTAGCTGCTCCAGCGTTGGCTACTGAGGGGCTGCTGGCCGTGTCTGCTGCGTTCGTTTTTACTTGATCCTGGTTCCCTGCGGCACCGGTGGGTTTATTCCCATCCACACTGTCCATCTTCACCAGACAGAGAGTCTGCAGCAGACCCATGGCGTCAAAGCTTTCTCCGGAGGAATCGCCTCGTCTCCTTAACAACTCCAACACCTAAACTCAGAAAACAAACAGCAAAATTGGACAAAGAAAAGAAACCCCATATAGGCTTGCTTTAGTTGCTGAAATAAGTAATTGTACACTACACTACTAGTTACCCTATTATTGTGCTTTAATCACTTTTTTTGTTTGTCTGATTTTAACATTGAGTGATACAGTAGGTTGCTCAGCAGTAAAACTATATTTTGAACAAAAATGAGTGACATAATGGCAGGATCAAGAAAAAAAACAAAGAAAATAAATAAATAAAATGGAGGATTATCGATTACCTGATCAGAGATGGGCTGCTCCCTCATTCCCTGCTCCCTAGATAATACACTCAGTAGTTTATTCTATAGTGACAAGTAAACTGAAATTTCGGACACTTGTGAATCATTATCATGTTGTGTCATCAGTGACAGCTGTAGAGACACACCACTGTAAATTTTGCATATATATAATGCAACACATTGCATTATGGAATTGTTATCAGGCAGTAGTGTACATGTCATAGACTCGTTTTTTAGTAAATATAGTGCACTACATCGTAAATAGGGAGTGATTTCGGACACAGCCACACAAACGCACCTTGATGTATTTGTAGGACTTCAGTTCGCTGATGTTCTCCTCCAGGAAGAGCAGATACAGAGAGAGATCGTCCCAATGGCCACCGGGGGTGGGCAGGACACTCACGGTGGGCAGCAATTGGTAGGTCTCCAGGAAGCGGGCGTATCCGTGCCAGAATAGGGGCCGCAAAGTGGCATAAATCACCACGGGAATCAGTGCAATGAACAGGACCAAGTTGACAAGGCTGGAAACAGAGTAAAACTAAAAATTTACTGCATCTTGGCATGCAGAGAGGCGGCATTTAATATTACAGTTTGGCCGTGTGATAGAACAGAATGTCAACAAATCTGCATACAATATAATGATTCAAAGAAAATCAAAGTTTAAAGTGAATATCATAATGATGCTAAGTCACATTACAAAAAAAAACTGAATTAACTGGAAACAGGAACCATTATACAGGAGGACAAAATAAGAGAGACACCATATGATATTAATGCCATCCAGTACTATTATTTAAAAACAAAGAACGTCAAATCCACACATTTTGACATAGTCCAAACAAAAGCTTCAGCCTCACAGAGGAAGTTTGCAGAGCTAATGTTTATACATTATAGGTGTTCATTTTATTGTGTCCGCCCTCAGTAGTTGTTGTCGCAGGAATCAAGCTGGGACTTTCGGCCTGACCCTCCCAACCTACAGTATATCTCATGTATTTCAGGTGAACCACACATTAAATGCACCTCAGTATGTTTCCATCATAACCAAAGGGCGTACTGCACAGACAAATACCTCAGCAACCAGAAGACTCCCACGGCTATGAGCTTACACTGCACCGTGTCGGGGATGCCCGGGTCGGAGGCGAGCAGGCCGACCCGCAGCATGCAGCCAAACTCGTCTGTGACGGAGGCCAGGCGGAGGTAGTAGACCAGGTAGATGCAGGCACACGTCAGCGTGACAAAGGTCAGGCCGCGACACAGGAGGTAGTAAAACAGCAGCACCCGCGAGCAACGCTTGGTCATCAGAAACTTCTCCACCAGCGGGTAATTGAAACAGCCCTCGGTAGGGTCGCTGGTTAAGAGAATACAGGAGCAGAAAGAACAGTGAAGAATGATGAAGTGATTTCATTTAATAACTGTGACAAGATCCAAGAGATCACCTGGTATTTAGTAGGAATAAAGTAGAAAAATCCTCTACACAATGCTACACACAGTATCTTTAAAATGAGGCCAACGTAAAGGTTTCACCCTCCTCAGAAGTCCCCGTCTCTGCTAAATCATTAACAAATGTATCAACTTGTTTTGCGCTCCGACTGTATTTCCCTCTTGGAGTGTAATCTAAAATGCTAAAAATGTAGCAGAGAGATTAATCATTTCAAATTTTGCATGTGACATAAATAATCAAATGTTGTAGTAGTGCCCTCCTACGACTGGGCTGCTCCGTGCTTTTTATTGAAAATTGATTAGTGCCATTCAAACTATCGTATGACATACAATGGAATTTAAATCAACAATTAAATGTTTTTGCACCTATATAAAGGGGAATCAAACGTGCTGGAGTCAAGCTTAGCCTAACCCCAAACTATTTTCCCTGCAAGTCTGAGTTGATTTCAGGTGTCCTACTGTACCTGTCCGGGGTGAGCAGTCCTGAGGTGGCCATGCGTTTGGCCAGAGTGACAGCACGGTTGTAGCACCGGTCCAACTCCTCCATGATGAAGCTGAGGTCCGACTGCAGGAGGGGCGCCACAGAAAACCTCCAGAACAACGCTGGGGTGTACATCAGCACCGCCACCAGCAACAGAATGTAGGGAAAGAACTGGAGAGGAGAGACAGGACAGGGATCGACAAAAATGTGAGTTAACACAGCTGCATTTTCAAACCAGTAATATGTTTGTTTGAATGCATATAGCATCGAATCTGCTATCTGTGCAGAAAAAAAGTGAAAGCCAGACTGTAACTTGAATACTACATCAAGGGTTCTCCCTGGCTTTTAGAGAACTTCGGGTTTCAGCGTCACCACTCCAGTGGCTCTACAATGGTTGGAAGGAGCTCCCCATTGACATCAGCACAGCAGAAACTCTACACATCCTCTGTCGCAGACCCAAAAACCATCCGTTCAGACTGCACCTTGGCCCATAAAAATGTATTTAAAAAAAGAAGAACCTCTCTCTAACTAATTGTTTCTAAATGCAACACTCGAGGCAGTTCAGCATATTTGATGAAGTCGATGTTGAATGATTCTTGCAGTTTTTGGGTTGTATCCACATGGTGGAAATGCACACGTCGCTTGGGATAAAAGCATCTGCTAAATAAATGTAATGTAATGAAAACTCTTCATAAAGACATAAACTCACTAAACACTGTCACATGTGCACATTCTTATCAATCACCCAACTTGAACTTAAAGCACAAAGTGGCGCCTCAAACCACCACTGCTTCTCTGATTAATAGAGAGTAAAGAGACACACACCCATTATTTCACTCTATTCTTAGCCTAGTAAAGTCAATTTGATTTATATAGCCCAGTATCACAAGTCACAATTTGCCTCAAGGGGCTTTACAATCTGTACGGTGTACAATTAGACCTTCCGACAACATCTTACTTCAGATATTCTCACCCACGCCCTAAAATTAAAAAAAATTTAAAAGAAAATCACACAACAAAAGCTGTCTGTGCACAAATACCTACTACTTGCAATTAAGTACACCATACAGGGAAATCACACAACATACAGGGAACTCACATTTTAATGCTTTAACACACTAATGATGTAACTCACTGCTGTGTAAAGAATCCTGTACATGAATCTCGTAATGTTTAACTTTGACCAGGTTAAACAAGTGGATCCTGTTAAACACTAACTTTTTGGAAATTTTAAAGAAAATTACTGTCAGTCTTCTATTATTTCCACACAGCACGGCACACTAGAAGGATGCTCCCCGCTTGTATTTATACCTATTTTATTCCTGCATGGCATGATGACTCATTAAAAAACGGTCTGTTCCGGTAGAGCTGCCAACCACGCCTTATTGTTCTGGTAGAAGGTGTGTTACAAACTATTTTCCCATATGGTATGTGTGTGGACGGGTTTTAATCATCAAACGTTTAACAATTACACATCTGAATAGGTTCAGCGTATGTAACCCTGTGTGTGTGTGTGTGTGTGTGTGTGTACCTTGTGCAGCCACAGAGGTAGAGTGTGTGTATGTACAGCTGCCCAGCAGAATGAATCCACATAAGCTGCTTGCCGCCAGGAGAAGTTAGTAGGAGCAAAACAGCTGATCTGAGCGCCTGAGAGAAACGTAGAGGGAAACCGACACAGCAGACACAAAAACAGGAGGGTAAGAGTAAGTGACAGGAACGAGAGTGAAAAGGTGCAATTTTAACATTTTAAAAATCGGCAGACTTCTCTAAAGACTGAGAAACAAAATCTGGCTGTTCATTGGTTTGACGCTGCTCTCACACCCACGATGGCAGGATTAGAATCAGTTTGGACCTTTTGAGGTTATGTAAAAGGTTCAAAGCTCCCGTAATGATGGATTTAGCTGTTTTCTTTAGAATATCTCAGGTTTTCATAATATGTGCTTTGTTCGCTGCTCTGTAACCATTAACATTGCAGATCTCTCTCTAATTCGCCATCCTCTTCGTTGTCAGCTGGTGCTTGAATCGTGCTTGACTTTTCAGGTCTGTGGTTTAATCACGTGCAGCTATCCTGACTAACATGATCAGGCTTCAATAAGCCTTGGCTTGAACCCGAATCTACAATTTAGTTTTTCACCAAAAGTCCAGATTTTCTTAGCCTCATTCCTGGAATAACACCCTAGTCTAGACCTGAACCACGGGGGTGTGCTACGAAGCAAGCACGACGGAGCCGGGCTTTCTCTGAGTGAGCTGGCTCAACAAACCCTAAACTCGCAATCAGAGATAATTGGTGTCACAAGTGAACGGTGGTTATCAACTATCTTTGTTAAAAGAAGGCGTTTGAGCGTCATTTGACTCTTTTTCCGCACAAAATGGAGCAGCCCCGTGTCCTAGAAATGACATGTATACGCTACTAATTGGCAACAGTAAAGACGTTTTGAGGGAAACGTAATTCCTGTCTGGATTAGATACAGATTGCACGCCGCCTACTTTTATTTAAATTGTATTTGATAGGGACGATGCAACTTAACACAGTTTCAATACAGAGCACGACACTGATATAGGAGGTCTTCACTGAGCCCTGAGACCCGTGGACCTGTGAACGCGGCACCCGACCCGGGACCCGTACGGGTCTATATTTTAAATGGCCAGCCGGGCCGGGTCAGGTCCCAATCTATGACTTCGGGTCACGGGTCTGTTTAACATTGTGTGTTAAGAGTCGATTGGACCACTGAGAACACCTGGCCGTGAAAAGTTCAAATTTTAGGTCGATCCACCTAACGCGCATGTGCAGTCTCAAGCGCGTGTCATATTTCTATGGCAACCCGAGCTTTCACAGTGACTGTAAGGACTTTAAAAATGATATGAATAAATCGTCTTGTATGTGAAAATTGGGTCCAGTCGGGTCTGTGTCTTCCCTCCGGGTTCGGTTGCACTTTTCAAATATTAGACGGTCCAGTTCGGTTCCTGGTACTACATTTTTGGGATTTCATGGATCTGCACAGGTCCGGCTCCAGCTTTTGAATGAATAAGTTTAGCACATTACGGGTCTCTTCGGATTCGGGTACAAATTTTTGGACCCGTGTAGGCCTCTACACTGATGTGACGCACAGAGAGTTTATAGCTATTTCTAATTTTCAACTCTTGACCTTAGTTGGGCTTTTATATGTAGGCTACAGTGTGATTTAAATATACAGCTTTCAGTAGCCTGTCATATGAAACACAATACACCACAATACACCCATACACATAAAAATTAGCTAAAAGTGGTTTCTTTTTAGTCAGCACTTAACCTTTGTTGTAAAGGATTTTATATCTGGGATTAATTTAATATCAGTAGGTAATGTGTCCCAGAGTTGACAGCCCTTTACGGAGAAGCTGATTGTCCAAATTTAGATCTACGATGTGGTATTTTACAGCTGCCATCACCATGCTGCTAGTTACTCTGTCTTTAGACCAGACCTCCTGATGGAGAGCTGTGAAGAACACGCCGATCAAAACTGTAGTTGCAAATAAGGCAAGAGAGGAATGCCGGCAGAATAAGTGAGTAAAATCATAACCCAAAGTGTCTGTAGCTGCTGAGCTTCATCACTCTGTTCGTGTTGGATGATCTGCTGTGTTTCTAAATATTACAGATGTTCTGCATCACCAGCTGAATGCATGTGTGTTCCCTTGACAACGCGATGCGCACAGTTTGCGACAGGCCGACTGTGACTGCACGGCTTTGTTGCATATTAACGCACGGCTCAGCAAGTCTACATATATAAAGTATTCCCCCAGCTGAAAATCTGTATCGCTCAGAGAGAATATCGTCAGGAACAGAGTCAGTGGAAGGGCGGCGCTTTTTACAGACAACTTCAACCGAAACTCTGAACATAACCTCTTCCGGGAGCAGGTTATGTGTTCAGCATAAGTTACCGTGGTGATCTAGACAGGTTAAAAGAGAGCCACCTTCGTGACACAGAAAACGCTGGCTTCAGACTCTACATAGCTGGCTATGCCACTAAATACACCCCTCTGGCGTGGTCTTGACTCCAGCCCTGGCTCCATATCCGCACTCACCAACTGAAACCTCTTGAGCGAAGGCCAGAGAGATGAGGAGGAGGGGCAGGCCCACCGCCACACAGGTCACCATCTTGTCCACGGCCAGCTCAGTGCGGATGTTGCGGTATCGAGTCTGGCTCGGCTCTTTCAGCAGGAAATCGCTGAACATGTACTCCGTAGCCACATGGGCGATGGCCATCTCGCCGATCTTTTGTTACGCAAACAACAACTGCGGGGGGGGGGGGGGGAATCAAGACACACACGTTTCAGACATTAAGATGAATTCTCTGTGTAGCATATTGACATGTTCCTCAACACCGTCTGAAGCTCCTTTTGTCTTTTTGCCAGGCAAATTTCATTTGCATAATGCAAAGCAAGGTGCCAGGTAGAAAGCGTGTGGATCCTTGCCAGACAATCCCAGACCATCTGCTTCCTAATGCAGCGCTAACACAGTTCCCCCTAAATGAATAAAAAGGCATTAGATTGCTAGGACTTTTAAAAACTTCGTGAAAATTATCGCCTTAATACATTGTCATTAATAACCTTAAAGTGTAAGTGACATACGTCTACAAATTAATTTGAATCTTCTGTTATATGGTGTTAAATCAGGGCTGCCCAAACTGGGGCCCGTGGCCAAAGTTGGCCCACTATAAGGTTTGATTTGGCCCGCCAGATGTTTCTAGCAGTAAAAAATTATATCAATCACTGATCATACTGTTTTATCTTTTGTGAGGTAAAAATGTTCTATAAATATGGAGGATCCCAGTTCTTAATAATCTTTCATAATCGGCGCATGGCAGAGTGACGCTGTGCACGCTGGGAACTTGGGATCCCATTTTGTATCTTAACAATACAATGTTTGATTTTGGCCCGTGGCCCACCATTAAGCTTCAGCTTTGGCCCTCCAAGGAAAAAAAGGTTTGGGGCGCCCCAGTGTTAAATCAAGAAACACTTGTAACTGCATAAACTAGTTTAAATTATTATAAATCATAACTCTTTTTTTTGGGGGGGTGCCTTATCTGATGGTGACCACCTTGTGAGTCATCATTTACCCGCCATTTTGGTCGAGATTAAACTTAGTGTTGTGCACGTGTGCTGGTTTATAAAGCAACTTGTGACTGTCTTCCCACAACAACAGGTTCCTTTGTTCAGCTGGAGCTGCATTTTTAGCCGTGTATAGTAACTAAAAATTAGCATTTTCTTTTAGTTAATACTATAATTTCTTATTATATTTCTCCAGCTAAAAGCCGACACCTGACCCTGAGGCTCGGTTAGCTTTGAGTGCGCTGTTCGGCCGCCTGTGAGCGTCGTGATTTGCGGTGCGACTGCTCAAAAAGAAGCATAAATAAAGTTGGACCATCACTTTTTAAACTTGTCTTCACTTAAAAGCTGTTCAGTGGCTCAACACGGACCGGTTGTTTCTTTTTTTTTTTGGGGGGGGGGGGGGTCAGTAGAAGCCACCGCTAACACATGATTAATGGCGTTAGCTCGTTATAATGGCAGTTCATTTATCGGGATAAATGAACTTGAACTTACCTCCCCGAGCTGCTCCCGCTAAGTTTAAAGTGACTGTCACGCTTTCATAGCTGCGACTTCTACGTGTTCGCCAGGACTGGAGCAAGATAATGTGGCAGACCTTCAAGACGTTCAACAGATGGAACAAAACAAAAAAAAAAAAAAACACAAAACGAAACTTTCGCGTCTTCTTCCTGTAAGACAGAAAACTCCTTCCGCCCTTCTTCAAAAACAGATGCCTTCAAGTGCAACCCTGCAGCTCGGACTTCCCAGCTGCCGCGCCGCCTTCAAATAGCGTTGGGAAGTCGAGTGCGCAGTATTTTTTTTTAGGGGTGGGGGTGTCATCTGAATAAAAACAGGACTCTTAAAGAGGCATCCACAGGGTCGGAAGGTAAATCTGAGGGGTTGAGAGATGATTTACAGGATAGAAGAAAAATGTGGTTCTCACAACCTTCATTTTTTTCTTGTTGAATATAAAATATGGCTTTGAATTTTGGTCCAGTGCTATTTACTGTGGAGGAGAAGCTTTAACCCCACATATATTTCTCAAAACATGTACGTGTGAAAATGTTTCCAGACAATGATCTCAGTGGTAGTTCTGTGTGAGATCTTTGTGCCTTGATGGTGACTTTGCTAATTATAATTTAAAGAGTACATGTCAGGGCTTGAAGAGGGGTGTATATATATATATAGGCTATGGACGAAAGGTTGTTTGAGTGACAGATATATCAGCCTTTCATACCCAGCTGTGGTGCTGACTGCTTGTTCATCCCACTTGATCCCCCAAATTTTCCAACGTTTGGTGTTTTTTCTCTAGTAAATGGCAAAGATGGCGGTTATCAGTAAAAGCCACATAGCTTAAAAAGCCCAGTCTGTGTGCAGATGTCTTTTTTTCTACAGCCTATGGTCCATGCTTTGTCTCCCCTTGGCAAATACGTTGGTTACAAGCAGCAGCTCCGTGAAGTAAACTTATGGGCAAGTCGGCACAAGTAGTTAAGCCTATAAAAGGGCTTTCCCAGCTCCTGTGATATGCTGGTTTAGGCACGAGTTTCAACTACAGCAGGATGGTGTTTTGATTAAATTGTCAGATGGTGACTAATTAATGCATTGGAATTGAATAGTGAGGCTGATTTGCTTCATTGAGCTCCGACACATAAATCCAAATTCCAAATTCACCACTAGGCTACATCACACACACAAAAAAAACGTTGTGCTTGTGTTTCATGTATTTGTAATATTAAGTGCTACGTTGTGCTTTATAATCCTACTTAGGGTTTTTATTGATTTACTTCGTGATGTGAAAATGTTGACAACTCTCAACCCTAGTTGAAACGGGTTAATTTTAAAACAGCCAGCCTATTAAAATCTACTCGACAAAATGGGGATTTATTCCTCTAACTGTGAGCTATTTCCGACGGGTCCGTAAAGGCAGCATCCTCCCGGGCGGAGAGCGTGTCTATCTGCGCAGGATGCAGCGGTGCGGGGCTGTGCGGGAGACTGGTTGAAACTTCGCGTACGGTATTTAAAAGCAAAGCTGTGCGTAAAAGAACAAATCATGGAGAAATAAAATGTCAGAGTTTGGCTCCCTCGTGTTACTTGTGTTATTTTGTTTGCGTGGAAGACCGATGGAGAGGGATTATAAGATACTTAGTTTACTGTGGGAACACTTGAGAAATAAAAACCAAAACCATTTTGAATAGCTTTTTGGTGTTGGTCTATCGCGTTGAATTCTGGGCATTTCTCTGCCCTCCCTGGTCCTCCCAACTTCTTCGCAGCTGCGTCAAGCTGCTGTCAATCTGCGTGCACAATGACACTGGGAAGGGAAAGACTGTGGGTCTAAAATAAAAGGCGTGAAATGTGTGTTAGGGAAACGAAAAAAAGGAAAATAGAATCACCACACTGTTAACGCAAAGGGTTTTTAAGGTAGTTTACGGAAGCAACTGGAAGTGGTCATTTACACCTTCCACTTGTGGTTCTTTGTTTGACGAGTCCAGAAGACGTACCCAATCGGTTTTATTTTGAAGGTCTTGCCCAGAAGCGGTGTACTCTCGCACTGTCCAGCTTGACTACGGCGGACGCTTCACTCTCCCCATTCATTTCGTTCGCGCACAGTCGCATCCTAGCAGCGTGCCCTCCCCTCCTGTTTCACTCCGCCTGGAAAGATGGCTGCTCCGGTGGTGGCGAGAAGCTCCGGCCCGGCGCTCTGCCCGAGCTTCGCGGAGGTCTGTTCGTTCCTGGAGCGGTACGGAGCGGCGCTGGACCTGCCCGAGATGACTTTCCCGCAGATGGAGAGGTATCTGCGGGACACCACGACAGGTGAGAGCTCGGTGGTGGCGGTGGGGCGAAGAAGTGGTGGAAAGCTGCGACACTTGAAGCCGAAGGAGAAGGGGTCCACCGCTACCACCATCACATCATCATGATGATGAGGATGACGAGAAATGTGGAGTGTGTGGCCCCGGCGGAGCAGCACTACATTGGGAGTTTAGCCAGCGAGCTTCTACGCTTTCTCACCGGTCATCGACTCCAACAGTCAGTTTTCCCTTGAAAGACAACCATTTTTTTTTGTTCCAAGTTTTCAAGGAAACATTCGCACAGAGAGGAAACGTAGCCCGCTAACATGAAGCTAGCCCCGCTCCAAAATAACACTCACACTTTGGACCTCGTTGTATGTTTTGTGTTAAAGTTAGGCGACGCGGATACAGACGGCGTAACAAAATGTGGCGAACTACCCCGAGGGTTTTTTTTTTTAGTTAGAGTCAAGTGACAGGTCGTCGATAATGTTGTCAAGGAAGATATTGATCCGTTGACGCTAAACTTGGTGTGGGAGCCATGATGCAGCACAGCCGAGTGACCGCACGCAGCCAGCCAGCTAGCTCCGGAGGGCTGTCAGGTGTAATTTTTCACCGGCCTTGCCTCACAGGCAGTCGGACTGCAATGGCATCAGTGTCCCCCTGTGTTTCCCATCTTCATCACGTGCTCACGGCGACGATATTTCCCCCATCGACCTGTTGTAACGACGGCTGTCAAAACCGAGCGACTGATGTTAGCTAACAGTGGATGTTATTTATTTGTTTATTTATTTATGCCGTTGGTAGAGTCGCTGTCAAATCTGCACAGGCGCAGTAGGGACTGTAGCTGCTGGCTAACGAGTTAGCGACACGGATTCCGTCAACTTCTAGTCAAGAGTACAACACCGAGCCCTATAATTAATTACATTTATCAGAAAGAGATGTTTGAGACTCGTAGCCGTCGTGTTAGTAGCTTTGCAAAGCGTGTCAGCCAGTCTTGCCTGTTTGCTAGTTTAGCTACATTGGTTGTCAGTTAAGTTACCTTTAGCTTTGTTATTTAGCTTCTGTAACGTTGCCGGAGCCTTATATAGAGTAGAATAATTAAGTGAGACATATAAGCAGCTAATATTCATACCGTAGTTAGCTGTAACATTTCTCTGACACTTCAGATTCAGGCATGATTAACTTGCGTTTTAACTAGTTTCTGTCAGTAAATTATGCTCCAAGGTTGTGTTTCTTGTTATTTAGCGTAGTTGAAAATGTCAGTGGGACCTTTTCTTTAATTTTGAAGCCAACAAACAGTCATAACATCATCATGACGACTACAATAATGAGGGGACAGACATAACAAGTCAGGACAGCAATTGTGAATAAGAACGAAAATACATATATAATAGAGACAATGCATGTTAAAGACAAGGGATTACAAAAAAGAAAAAGGGATCAAGAGTAATTGTCAGAGGTGTGTTTTGATGCAGTCTAAAGTGAGTCTTGTCTACAATGAAATGTCACTAAATTACAACCCCTTATTCACATTAATATCTCATGCAGTTTATGGATTTTCTGCTTTCATAGTTTTGGTGAGGTACATGTCATTACCTGTTAGAAACACTAGCAAAGTAGCTTTTTTTTCTTGAGGCTTCTCATCTAATTAATATAGAACTTTCCCAGAGTGATGCAAAGATTTACACTTAAATGAATGTTGGAGCTCTTGAGAGAGTAGTAGAACATTAGCTTCTTTCAGTGCAAAGATAGTTTTGAAAAAAACAGTGTTAGTGCAGAAGACACATTGCATATTATGAGCAGTACACTGAGCAGGGTGTAGAAAAACAGTGCGTCTCTTTTTCTTGCTTATCTCAAGGCATTTAAGTCGCACTGATAAACTGGCCCATAAGCCCCCAAAGATTACAGTGCTAAATAACCGGTTTGAGTCTGTATGAACGTATTTTACAGCAGTTGTTGGATATTGCTGCTGGAAGAAATGTGAAATAAAAATACAAGCAAGTGCAGCACCAGTGTTGAGATTGAAAGGCGTTGCTGTCAAGTTGTTTATCCATTTAGCCATTAATCAATACTTCTGTTTTTGTTTATACATTCAGTATTATGTTGAATCTTGAACCCAGTTTAAGATTGAATCACATTGTTGTGTCTTACCTGATTTCTATTGTCATGAAGTTGTTTTCATTAAAATAAAACCCGCCGAAAGAACAATCTAAAATTGGGCAAGCTAACACCGTAACATGCACGTAACAATTAAAACATGAATGCAAATCATATTTCTGTGTTTTTTTGATTTGATTGAGCTCCAAAAGGGAAATGATCTTTCCCCTTAAGCCTCCTAAACAGGGAGGCAAGAGATCAGGGTCAGCTATAGGAAAAACAACCCTGTGGCTCGCCTTAAAGTTGTGCTTATGCGCACTTCAGCAGCACGCTGACACTGGAGTTGTTGTGACCTATGAAAAGTTAAGATGAGCACTGTTACGTTTCTAATCATCCTGTGTGTTTTCCAGTTCCTAAACCCCTCGTAGAGCTCCATGTGAAGCTGCTCAGAAAACTGGGGAGGTCTGTGTCTACTGACCGCTGGGAAAAATACCTGGCTAAGGTGAGAGCTCTATTTATTGTATTGTTTGTGATGTGTTTGGCGTCGGATTCCATTTAGACTGACTGCACTCGACATGAGTAAGCGGTTCAGCCATCAGTAAGTCCAGCTTCCTCTGGATGGAGTGCTCGCATGCTGATTCTTCAGAGATACTTCTCAAGTTTGTGCTCAAGGTTCTCAGATGAGTGCAGCTAAAATAAATTGTGCAGGAAGGGCAAAGTGTTAGTTAGTGGGGATGGGAAGCAGTTACAGCCCCTGATCGTCATTTGCTGTAGGACGATAACAAATGTACAGACAACTCTGACGTTGTGGAGCTTTAAATTAAGTAACAACTGAGAACTCCCCACTAACTGTAGAGCATTAAATCCGGTCAACAGATGGAGAAATGTTGAAAGACGAAGAAGTTTAGACCAGGCATATCGGCGATGAGAGACAAAGAACTTGTGAAAACGTGCTTGTATGCAGTGACTGTATCTAATCATTGTTTCATGTAGGTTTGCCAGGAGTTGAACAATACCTGGGCATGGGAGCTGGAACAGAAGGGCTACCAGGAGATGTCCATGGAGTGCAAGTCAAGCATCCTCAAAGTATGACATGCCCTGTTTTTACTTAATTTGTGTTTAGTGCATCCAAAAGACTGAAACATCTGCAGTCGACCATGTTAACCTTCTCTTTGTTATATCTTTTCCCCCTTCAACTTCCCCCTTCCTCCTTCTCCTTCCACACATTTATTTTGTCTACCCTTCAGTATCTCTGCGAGTGTCAGTTTGATGACAACCTAAAGTTCAAGATGGCGATTAATGAGGAGGACCCAGAGAAGATGCGTCTGCAGCCTATAGGTCGAGACCGGCAGGGCCTGATGTACTGGCTTCAGCTGGACCAGGAGCAGAACATTCGGCTGTACACGGAGGAGCAGGATGATCTGGATGGATCCACCTGGAAGTGCATCGTCAGGTAGTACCGTTGTTGTAATCTGCTGGATATATCTCATAGTGTGTCGACAGGCGGCACCCAAGTCTCATGCTGCAATCACATCTGTTGTTATTGTTCTCTCTGTTCGTACAATGTGGATCTTATTGTCTTAGAAAAGTTGTTTTTCTAAATTTTGTTTGGTTAGGTTCACATTGCAAATTTACATGGCAACCTTGGCTTAAGGCTATCTTAAAGTAGTCTCGTCATTGTTTGTCCCTGCTGGATAAAAGGCCGCACTTTCATATCAGTTCGCCTATTCAAACTCTGCTGTACTGTTGTTTCATAGGACACGTAACGACCTGGCTGAGGCTCTGGAGCTGCTGAAGGCCCAGGTTGAGCCAACCCAGAATCAGGACCGGGACCAGAACCAGGCTGGACCCAGGAGCGCCAGCCCCACAGGGCAAGATGCAGGTATGTTGGGTGAATGAGTAGACATTGCTTTGGAACGTCGGGTTTATGTTATGGACATGGATTGAGCACTTATGAACACACGTTATTAATGATAGTTTAGCTGATTACCCACCAAAAAACCCCTACTCTTTTCAGCTCAAAGAGAAAAATCTACTAAAAATAATCTGTTATATTAAACAATTGACAAGTCTATAATCACACATCATTTTCTCACTTGTTGTACATGGTGCCAATAGTCACCCTACAGTAGTAATAATAATGGGTGAAAAATTTTCCCAAGAGGCCAAGATTGTTTGTGAAAGACTCGTGTGTGTGATGACTATTTAGGGGATGCGTCTGTTGGAAGCATCAACCCCGAACCCTCCAAGACCACAGGGGAGCACACTGACAGTAAGAAGGTTGACCCTGTAAACGAAGAGAAACAAGGTACCTAGATTAAAGAAACATCTCTTATTTTTATTTTTGTTGCTTAAGTGTACAGTTGAGAACTGACAGGAAATGCGGGGGGGGGGGGGGCGCCATCCAGCCATGAAAAAAAGACCCTTGGATGGCCGCGAACAACGATTTTTTTCCTTCCTGGGCGCCAACTTTGGTTTCCCCTTTTCCCCATCAAGT
>CM022478.1:4111409-4166741 GCA_011952105.1 Coreoperca whiteheadi | reverse complement strand
GGAGCAGTGTATCCTCCTCGATAAACTGGTCTGTTGTGGTAAAGAAAGAGATGAGCTGCAAGGCAAAGCTCTCTATTTACCGGTCGATCTATGTTCCTACTCTCACCGAAAGGACGAGATCCCGGATACAGGCGGAAATGAGTTTCCTCCATAGGGTGGCTGGGTGCTCTCTTAGAGATAGGGTGAGGAGCTCGGCCACATCGAGAGGAGTCAGCTGAGCCTCCCTGGGGAGGTGTTCCGGGCATGTCCAACCGGGAGGAGGCCCCGGGGAAGACCTAGGACACGCTGGGGGACTATGGACTATGTCTCTTGGCTGGCCTGGGAACGCCTCGGTATTCCCCCCCTGGAGGAAGTGTCTAGGGACTGCTGCCCCCTCAATTCGGCCCCGGATAAGCAGCAGAAGAAGATGGATGGATAGATGTGTGACTTTACTTTAAGTGTATATCGTTTTGTAAACAAACTTAAGGTGTAGCACTGAATGTAGTTTATTGATTTTGTGGCCTGATGTGCTGTCGGAATTTCTTCAGACATTTCACATTGCACAAGTTAACCCTGTAAGTAATTGTCATTGTCTTATCATTTAATCTTAATTTGTCTTTTTGTTATTGTTTGGATTGTATAGTTAAAATGTCAACGATAAGGACAAATTTCCGTTGGACGTTGCAAAGCCCAAAGTGTTTCATTGCAGTTGACCAGCAATGAAACACAGTGAGCCCAGTATTTAACCTACAATGATATGAGTAGGAAATACAGCAAATTGTCACAGTTGAGAAGCTGAAACCAGCAAAAGTCTGATATCTTTGTCTTTGTTTAAGTCATTTATCAAAACTGACATTGCTTCATCTCTATTGACTGAGGGATTGGTTAATCAAGTAATACTTCTCGCACTGCTCCACATTTATACTGAAGATGCAAGTAATTACAAAACATTGATGTCATTTAAAGGCTTTGTTGTTTGCATGTAGTATAATACAGTGAAAATGTGGTTTATATCAATGCAAAGAGTTGTCGCTTTGAGGCCCCGTTTACACGATGGGAAAACGCAGATATTTCCCTGCGTTTTGGCCTGTCATTTACATGAAAACGCCGTTTTTATCCCAGAAAACGATTTTTTCTAAAAACTCCGGCCAAAGTGGAGATTTCTGAAAACGTCGGTTATGTGTTGCCGTGTTAACTGGGGAAAACGGGGTTTTAGGTTCTCAAACGTCACATTATGCGCCAGAAAATGCTTACGTCATGTGAGCGCCCTGTGTTTAGAGTTTGTTTGATCATGGATGCTGTTAAGGAGGAACTTATTTTTACCTTTGTGCAAACGCTTTTGGCCTGTTTGCATTTGCAAACACAACTGCTGGACTATATCGAGGAGCAGAGACGAAGGAGTACACGAAGGGCCGCATTTTTACAGCAGCTTTCCCTTCCAAGACGTCGGTACATTGCCTGCCAATGTCGCCGGTTTTGGAAGTCGCTCGTGCTATTCGTTGTTGTCTGCTTTGAGGATTCTGATTGGCTTGCATGGCTTTAACCTTCCCCCTACGCTGCCGCCCATAGGTTTGGCTTAGTTATGATGGCGCTCGATGGCGTATTTATGCGTAATGATGTAAACGACAACTTTTTTGAAAACGATGTTGTGTGCACAATGTTATTTTTGAAAACGGAGGGGGGGAAATATTCGTTTCTCTAAATACCCGGCTATGTGTAAATGTGGCCTGAGTGCTGAGTTATTTCACTGTGTATATGTTTGTGTCCTCAGATCCTGCTGTGTGACTCGTGTGATAATGGATACCACACTGCCTGTCTGCGGCCGCCACTCATGTTGATCCCAGATGGAGAGTGGTTCTGTCCACCCTGCCAACATGTAAGCTGTATGTTTGTGACCGAGAGAAGGACTGACACGTAGGCACACATAAGCACATTTGATCTTTTATCAAACTGTATACCTATTTATGTTTTGGTGGTAAAACTCCATCTGATGTCTGGTCAGTAAGGTCTTAAAGTAGTCGATGGTGTAAATAAAGCTTAAGGCTTTGTTATTTGTATGTAGTTTAATACAGTGAAACTGTGTTTTCACTGGTTTCATAGCCAGCCCTGATAAACAAGACATTTTAAAAGAGAAGTTATCAAACGTTTGATAGTGACAGATTTGCGGTGTTTGGTTTTCCTCCCTTCAGAAGCTGCTGTGTGAGAAACTGGAGGAGCAGCTGCAGAATCTGGATAGTGCTCTGAAGAAAAAAGAGCGAGCAGAGAGGAGGTAACCGCACACACACACCAACACACTATGACCAACTTTCTGAAATTCAAAATAATGTTGGGGTATCTCACCTGCCCATGTACAAAGAGCGGCCCGGGTTCGAATCCAACCCATGGCCCTTTGCTGCATATTCCTCCCCCCCCACAACCTCCCCAGGGAAGCATCCAGGAGGCATCTGGGACAGATGCCCGAGCCACCTCAGCTGAGGAGCAGCGGCTCTACTCTGAGCTCCTCCCGAGTGACCGAGCTCCTCACCCTATTTCTAAGGGAGCGCCCAGCCACCCTGCAGAGGAACCGTAGGACCGTAGATCGACCGGTAAATAGAGAGCTTCGCCTTGCAGCTCAGATCCCTCTTTATCACGACAGACCGGTATATCGACCGCATCACTGCAGAGGATACACCGATCCGCCTGTCGATCTCCCGCTCCATCCTTCCCTCACTCACGGGAACAAGACCCCAAGATACTTAAACCTCTCCACTTGAGGCAGGAGCTCTCCATCAACTCTCCTCCTTGAACCGCCACCTTATTGTGGTGGAGGGGTTTGCGTGCCTGAATGATCCTAGGAGCTATGTTGTCTGGGGCTATCTGCCCCTGGTAGGGTCTCCCAAGGCAAACAGGTCCTGGGTGACAGGCCAGACCAAGAGCGGTTCAAATCCCCCTTATTAGGAACTTAAAACCAAGGTCCGTGACGTCGCCCGGTATGGCTCAACCGGGGCCCCACCCTGGAGTCGGGGTTGGTGCTCGCATGCGAGCGCCTGGTGGCCGGGTCTTACCCCACGGGGCCCGGCCTGGCTCAGCACGAAGGAGCGACGTGGGGCCGATCTCCGGTGGGCCCACCACCTGCAGGAGGAACCGTAAGGGGCCGGTGCATTGTGGATTGGGTGGCAGTCGAAGGCGGGGGCCTCGGTGACCCAATCCCCGGACATGGAATCTGGCTCGAGGGACATGGAATGTCACCTCGCTGGGGGGGAAGGAGTCTGAGCTGGTGCGGGAGGTTGAGAGATACCGACTAGAGATAGTTGGGCTCGCCTCCACGCACAGCTTGGGCTCTGGAACCCAACTCCTCGAGAGAGGCTGGACTCTCTACCAAAATAATAATCTTAATCTAAACCTTAAAAAAAAATCTAATTAATGTGGATTTTGACCCTCCCCTCTTCCTGTCTGTCCAGGAGGGAGCGGCTGGTGTACGTGGGAATCAGTGTGGAGAACATCATTCCTGTGAGTAGTTTGATTGTCAACATTGTAGAACCATACATCAGAACGCTGGTGTAGTAAGTTGTCATGAGGATAAAATTTAAACTTGGAAGCACTAACATAACCAGAAACTGCCCTTTGAAACTAACAGTTTAAGCAGTCTTATCTTGTGAAACGGGCTTAAACCAAACCTGACGTGGTGGCCTTCTTTGTGTTTGATTTAAAAGAAATAATAGTTTATGTTTTACAGTGCAACATTAAATAGAATTGTCTTGACTGTCTTAGGAGGGAGACGAGGAGGAAGAGGAGAAGTCGGCAAAGAAGAAAGATTCCAAAAAGAGCAAAAATCTGGGGAGGAGATCAACCAGAACCAGAAAGCACATCAGCTACAGGTGGGTGTGGCCTGGCGGGGGTTAAAGCTCCTGTGTGGGGTTTTCTTACAAAAAATGTTCAGTGTTTTTCACTAAAACACACTGTGCGTATCCTTGAGGCATAACTAAATGAATGCAGAATGCATTTTCTTCCCCATAAAACATTTGCGAGGCACCTCCATTGTTAACATTCATGTTACAAGCAGGGTTCTTCTTTCTTCCGTTTGTTTGGTGCATTGCTGCCACCAACTTTCGATAAGTGGAAAAGCGTGACTGGACGGACTGGTCCATATTTAAGTCTCGCAGTGCGAAAGGGGCTCTTGAAACTGTAATTTTCTAGTGTCACAAGAAATGTGGGATGACGTGCCTTAATCATAAATGTGTGGGGAAATGGTTGAAATGACCAGACAGTGTGTCATATTTGCAAATTTGAATTTTGGAAAATAAAAACATAAAGACCCAGACAGATGTTGTTACCGTCTGTTTTGATTGTTTGTGTTGCAGGTTTGATGACTTTGACGATGCCATTGATGAGGCTATAGAGGAGGACATAGGGGACCTCTGTGGTGGTAAGTGGACGATGTGATGGTTGAGGAAAAATGGGGCCGATTTCTTGCTGTTGATGAAGCGGTGAACACAGATGAACCGCACCATTAGAAACAGACATTAATATATTTTTTATTTAATTTTTTATGTTCAAGAGATCCCTTCTTGGAAGTCCAGGGCATCTGGCAGGAAAAGATAACATTAATGATGGCTTAGTTTTAATGAGTTATTCCCATAAACCAGGGTAATACCAGGGTCATGAAACTGACGCACCTAAAAGGAATGCAGGCATTTATTCATGTTATTAGATTACACTTCCTGCTATTACGTGACAGAAGGTGCCAGGAGTTAAGGCCTGTAAGTGGGTGAAGAGCAATCAGAAAAATGAATAGAAGGTTGTTTGGTTTGTTCAAATGCGAAACACAAAAATGGGTTTATAATCTAACAATTTCATTATAATAAATTCAACCCTAACGTAGTAAATCTAATATAAATAAAATAAGTCCAGTATCAGTTCTTCATTGGTCACGATGCCATGTAGGTAGAGTTAGGGGGTTGGTTGGTGGGGCAGCTTGGAGGACAAACTGTCGGGTTCAGGATCTCTTAACAGCTCACCCTCTTAAGTGGTTTCTATCATGAGTTGGGTAGCTGCACTCAGAGGAATTCATGTAGAGGTTTCCAGTGCATGTACGAACGAATCAGTAGCTTTCAGCAGTGGAGCTGTCAGCTCAGCTGGGATACGTAGTACGTTACTTCCTCGTTTACAAGCTTATTAAAAGACTGCGAAAGCCACAGAAGCAATCCTAATCAGATAACCACCGTAAATAACAGGCTGCTGAGTTATATTTAGGTTAGTTTTTACAACCGAACGTGAAGAAATGATTCAAATCAGCAAAGTGATTTGTGATTTCCACCTCTAAATTCATGGTGTCTGGTCTTTGTCTCTGTTCACTTGCAGGAAAATAAACTTTAAAAAATTCTTAATTTGTTAAAACTCACGCCATCTATTTGAACCTGGTTTCTCCACTTCTTGCACAGCTATAGAAACAGCAGGTTGTTTGTAAGAGTATCCAGTTTCTGCCCAAGTTGCGATGCGGCATATTTACAGAATTTTAAACTCAACCATTTAAATTTAACCCGAAGAGACGGAGAGTTGACTTACTGACCGTTCTGACGTGGACTACTCTGCTGTAGGAGCAGGGCAGGGCAAAGACATCGCCGCTATCCTGTCAGACGACGGGAAGGAGAGCCAGCGGCCAATCAGAAGCCAGGCTCATTCTGCCCGGAGCAGGAAGAAGCGGAGACTGAACGACCTGGAGAGTGACAGCACGGCAGCAGAGAGCGAAGACGAGTTCATGCTCAGCAACAGGTAACACGCGCACCTTCCTCCTCATTTTTACTTTTCTACTCTCCCTTCCTTTTTCCTTCTGTATTTCTCTTTCCCTGTCCTTGTCCGCTGTTTAAAAAAAAAAAAAAGCCTTTGTTTATGTCTGGCTTATTTAGTTTTCTTCCTCTTCCCCCTCAAAGCTCAGAGGATGAGGAATTCGGTGCGTCAGGGGCAGATGATGATGAGGAGGAAGAAGAAGAAGCAGCCAGCGACGTGGGCAGCTTGGACAGTGGGACTCGCCCCAGACGGGCGGTGAGAGGGGTACCTAAACACCGACCCAGCCGGACCCAGCGCAGGGGCAGGAAACGGCCGAGGCGGCGGCGGAGACGTTCTTTCGAGGAAGAGGAGGAGGACAGTGATGAAGAAATGGGTGAGTGCACGGCGAGGGAATCTGCCACACTTGATTGATTCTGTGTAATCCAATATGACAGTGTTCATTTTGATAATTAAAAACTCTGACAGTGTTGAAACATTTTTAGCTGTTTCATTAAGGCGCCTGCTATTGTTACAGCTGATGTAATAAATATATAAAAGGATGGAAAGCCCCTGAAACAACGTTTGGCATAAAAATAAAGTGTGATTCAAGTAATTGAGTAATCGTTTCAGGTAAACCTTCTCTGGTTCCAGCTTCTCATGTGAGAGGATTAGTTGCTTTTTCTTTGGGTTTCTGAGTTGTGGTTGAATAAAACATCAGACGACGTCACAGGACTCACACAGGATTTCTAAACATTTCATAGACTAAATGATTGATTTTATTTCTTTTTTTGATTAATGATGGAAATAATCATTAGTTGCAGCCCTAATTCAAACTTCCCAGGGTTCCCAGAGTCCAAGGTGACATTTACACATGTCTTGTGTGTCCGACCAAACAGTCCAAAACCCAAAGACATTCAGTTTCCAATGATATAAAACAGAGAAAAGAAACCCACAGAATATTTTGGATTATTGTGGATAAATGAAAAACAATTAATCGATTTTGTAAAAATTGTCATCTGTACCTTTTCCCTGTCTCTGTCCGCGTCCTCTCTAGATTCGGACCAGTTCAGCGACATGACAGACAGCGACGCTGACAAAAAAAGGCGGGGTCTGAGGCGGGGCCAGCGTCAGCAGGTCAACTACCGCGAGACCTCCGAGTCGTCAGACAACTCCCGGACCTCCACCAGCAGGGTCAAGGTTAAACCCCGCGGCCGACCACGCAAGGAGCATCTGTCGAGCGACTACAGTGATGGTCAGTCGCCGCAGCGGCAAGAAGTTGTTGTCCTTTATATTGTTTTATTGAACCAAGTTCCCACACTGATTTTTATAATTTTTTTTTAGTATCCGTAAATCCGTCAGTTTCATTTATATAGCTTTTACAGTGTACACTAGTTCCAACAACACTTCACACTGCTTCACCCACATTCAGTTTAAGATAGAGACTGGGTTTACATTCAAGTGTTATTCGTGTGCAGCATGAGTAAGGGCTCTAGCAGTGAATACATTTGGTAAACACTGGAAATGGGATCTGTAATGAAAGGAGAAAGCAACATGAAGTGTGTTCGTGTGGAGTCTGTGGGATGAACACCATCCCTCCAAAAGATATTCCCTCGTTTATATATGCACACAACCTTTGTTTAATCCTCTCACTGAGATCAAGAGAGACCTGAGTACCACAGAAAACAACATGACAACCGGCATCAGAGGCAGCCACAGACATCACTTCGTAGATGTGAAGAAGAAAGTTTATATTATATAATTTAGTCTTATGGAGAGATGGTGGTGGAGAGCGTCGCCTTACATGATGGTCCAGAAAAGCTGTGTTGAGATCTGGTGTCAGTAAAGACCGGAGCATTTTATTCACGTCATTTTCATCCTCCCCAAACCGCCCAGTGAGCCTTGGTGTACCGAAGCATCTGCATTTGATATGTTTCTCCACTCTTTTACTCAGGTTTTTCCTTTTAATTTGTCCCCAGCTGTAGTTGAGCAGCAATTCCTTAATTCTTCTGCATGTTTTCTTGTCTTTGGTCAGGAGGTGGGTTTGCACCTCAACAGTATTACCGAAGGGAGGGGGGAAGAGCGTGTGTCATTTGTTGTACCAGAAAAGATTTATTCCACCCAACAAATCCTTCCCCTTTTTTTTTCCAGTGTTGCCTTCTTCCAGAGACTCTGACGAGGAGGACGATTATGAAGACGAAGAGGAAGACGACCAGAGAAGGAGAGTGAACAGGAGGAGAAGAGAGGAGGAGGACCTCCGAAGAAACAGGACGAGGGAAAAGCGGAGGCGATACAGAGAGGACGGGGAGGATGGCGGAGAGCGGGGGAGGCGGCTGAAAAGGAAACTGTTAGAGAAGGAGAAGGACAAAGACAAGCAGAGGACATTAAAGAGGACAGACCGAGAAGAGGAGGACCTGGAGAAGATGGGCAGGGGGAAGAGGAGAGAGATACTGTCACAGCAACGGCGCAAGCGGCTCGCCCAGATGCTGAAGAAAAGGCGGCCTTCGACGGACGATGAGGATGAGGAAGAGTCAGAGGACTCTGAGTCGTCATCGGAAGAGGACCGTCCAGTCCGCAAAAGACTCAACCGCATCGACTCTGATGATGATGAAGAGGAAGACGAGGAGGAGGAGGAGGAGGAGGAGGAGGAGGAGGGAAGGCAGAAGATGACGGCCAAAAAGTCTTCAGCGTTAGAGAGGAGGGCCGACAGCGACGCTCAGGAAAAGGGGAGGGGCCGTAGCCTGTCTCCGTCAAACAGACATCGAACCTCCAGAGGCCCGGCGAAGCCTGGGGCTGGAAGTCCCGCCGTGCCCAGGGACACTGCAGGATCAGGCAGGCAGGACAGGGACAATGGCCCCTTGCATCCAGAGGAGGAGGAAGATGAGGGCCAGACAGACTCATTAAACTCTGTCCAGAACAGCCCGCAGTCATGATGGCTGTTTGTGTGAGTAACGCTCGCTTCTTTGGTTTCTGTTTTTTCTTTTTAACTGTCAGGCCTTTTTACCCACAAACCACCTTTTTTGAAACTGGATATCTCTTTCTCTTCCCCTTCTTACGCTCCCGTCTTGCTCTTCCTCCTCGCTGTTGTATTGTGGTAGAGTGCTATCCACCGTCACGTATACTGTACGTCGCAACAAAAACACTCGCTCGCACTCATCGTCACCTCGGGCAGAACTAAACAGCCAGCCGGCCCGGACCAAAAAGCATCCTCACACCAGGACTGGCAGCACTTCATGTTTCCGTGGACGCACGCACACACACGCACACACACACACACACGGCCGGACGCCATCGTGACCATTTCCATGAGCTCTTGAGTTACGGACGTCTTTCTGGTGGGTCCACGTGGCGGGATGATGGGGCCTGACTGAATGGGACACAGGAGTCTGTTTGTACCTCATCCCAAAGCGCTTCATCATCCTCATAAGCACTCGGTGACCCGCCACCAAGGAGAAGTGTCAGTGTCAAACCGAACACTTTGGATCACGTGACCCGATGATTAGAGAGACCAGACTTGATCCCCACAGCAAAACTTTTACAAAAAAATACAAAAAAGCATAGTTTGTCGCTCATCTCTGGTGGTGTCTGCCCATGCAGATCGTTTTGGTTTTATTTGTCTGTGATTTTGAGATTTCTGTCTCCACCCCAATGCAATGGAAGTGAATGGAATTTGTATTGGACGCCACAAAATTTGTTTGTGGCGCTCGCTAAACCCAATTTTGGTGTTGTCATTGTTGTGGTGTTCTACTGAAAAAATTACCCAGTGGCCTATGGGTTAAGGCGTATACCACAAAACCATGACCCCAACCCCCCCCCCCCCCCATACACTGACAGTCTTTTCAATGACCTTTGCACAGTGCAGTGAGGCCACAAACTAAATAAGGATTCGCCTCTTTTGTGTACAAACATCTAACAGATTTTCTTTTTTTTTTTTTTAAACCTGCAAAAATAAAACCAAAACTATCTGCACGGTTAGATATTATTAGAGGTAATCAAGAAACTGTTTTGTTTTGCGATTCCAGTGAATTCACCCTTGAAGCAAGATGCTTCCTGTAAGTCGTCCTTCAAAAGATCCTCATCCAAATAACCAAATGTAGTTACATGCAAACTACAGTATTAGCACCTGGAGGCCTGTGCTCAAGGACGTGGTCAGACTGAGGCTGCGACTCCCTGCCACATCTCTGTTCAGCCTCACAGAGAGAGCGCAGCACTAATGGTGCGTTCAAGTGCTCCTCTTCAACTGGTCAGGTCAAAACTTTGCCCTCAAACAGCCGAAAAAGTGGTTAATACCAGTGGTAATCTCCATGACAAACAATGTAATTTAGGTAATTTCTTTAAAAAGCAAAAATGCCAAACATTTTCTGGTTACAGCTTCTCAGTGGTGAAGCTGCTTCTCTTTTGTCTAATGTGATAATAAACTGACTATTTGTAGGTTCTTGAAGTGTTTGGTCGGACAAAAAAAAGAAAAAAGACATCACCTTTAGGATTTAGGCAATTGTGACGGGCATTTTTCACTGTTTTCTGGCATTTTATAGACTAAACAATGAATCGATTTTTTGAGGGAAATAATCAGCAGATTAGCCGATAATGAGAATAATCATTAGTTGCAGTAAATATATTCATATAACTTCCAAAACCTTGGAATGGACCCTTTTTTTTTTTTTTGTTCCAGGCTGCTAACAAGCACAAACAGTGGAGTTTGTCTCTAGCATTTATTATTAACACCCTGCAGGGACTTAACTTTATTCACATGAGGTCCAACTGAACGCAAACGTGAGGTAAACACCCACTTTATAACACATATTAGAAAACTGAAACTGTTGGCTGCAAAAGGATCAGCATCCCTGTCGTCCTAAGTTAGGTAGTCAATTTAAACAAATACTAGGTCTATATTATATATATGTTAAGTATATAATGCAGACTTGGGAGCGTCCTCCATTCATTTCAACTCAGCTTTCTGGGATAAGATCATGTATCAAGAGCTGAACGAGGCACACCAGTGTTTCGGCCTCAGACTGGTCACTCGTTTGCGCCGCGGGGCCACTAAACCTTGGGCTGGCGGGACCTGGTTCGCTGTACATACTTCGCCTGTGCGCCGTTCCTTGTAAGATAATAGATGTTCTGTTCTCTTAGTCCTCTTGTAAAATATAGTGTTATATATTTTCTATATGGAAGGAGAGGAGGAGAGATGCTGCTGTGAGGGATGTGTGGATCGATAAGGTTTCGACTGCGGCCTCGCCAAGCGCTTTGCCCCCGTTTCTTTTAGTTTTTTTGAGATTCTGCGGCCGTTGGTTTTTGTGTGAAAACAACAACGCCAGCGTGGAGCCCCGTTCGCCGGTGACACGTCCCCCAAGTGTTTCAAAGGGGCCCGAATAGGTTGCGCACTTTCAGCCCCGTGCCGTCCACCTTTAAAGGTTGTTGTTTTTTTTAACATTTCGTATCCCTTCCTATCTATTCCTTTTTCAGAAGGAACAAAGCTTTATTTTAATTTTTTGATTGAGGCTCAGGTGAGGGCACGTGAGCCCTGGTCACCAACAACCCAGCTGTGGGGGGGGGGAGGCTGGTTTTGTCCTCTGGATACCATGTTCCTCCCTTTATCTTTTGATTTCCTAAAAATACCCCTGATAAATGTGGAAAGTTAAGACTCAAACGTCACTGATGACCTTGCCGATCGTCCTCTTATTTCTGCCTGCCTGTAAAAAGGTTTCCTTTCAGAAGCAGCATTTTTGAGCTGCAATGTCCAAACCCTGAGCCCGTACCTGTCAAACTTCTATTCCTCGTTTGTCAAGCAACTTCCTCCTACTTAACAGCAAAGTGCAAGGGAAAGTTTTAAAGAGCAGCTTTCACGCGGTCACATCATTAATCAGAGCAGAAAAAGGCCGTTTTAGGGAGAAGGGATTTACTGCCACCTTGTTCATTCTTTAAAATCCTCATCCTCACATTTTATACTCGCACATAACTTTTTCTGCAAAACTAAATAAATAATAATAATAGTGTGAAATCCTTAATATCTCCACTAGCGATTAACAACAGACTAAAATATTTAGGCCATAATTGGAAATTGACTGAAGTGGAAACCATAAGAGCTGCTGGTACATCACAGAAAACGTGTGTTAGGGAGAAGTTGGTACCATGTTGGCAAGTTCAGACATTAAAGTGCATTCAAAGTACATTAATAATGCGATTTGTTCTTAATGAGGAATGTGGAAGCAGAAGGGGGGGGGGTGGTGTAACCTCCCGTCAAATGCTCAAATCAAATGCAAATAAGATGCTAAAACTTGTATTCAGCGGGACCGATTTATATTTTGCGCAGCCGCAGGAGATGCGCGCCCTGCTGTGCCATCACGCAGGCGCAGAAGTGAAGGACTCGTGCGTTCAGCTGTGGGTCCAAAAAATGTCACTTTTTAGCAGTTCGATGAATACGGGCCCAGATCCGCCTGTGAAATGACCAGTAATTCAAGCAACAACAACAAAAAACCACTCGGACGTTGCCGTGATTCTCCTTTTAAAGACGTCAGGTGTGAAACTGTCAGATATAAAGGAAGTTCTGTTTTTGTTTTTTTGTTTTTATTTCTCTTGCTTTCATTCCATTTTTCAAATTGACATGTGCACTTTTTTGTTTTAGTGTGCCGGGCATTTCTATCACTGCTTGCCTGTATGTGTGTACCCTCCTGCAGCCAATGGGAGCTCAGCGGTGATCTTATTTATTGTGGTCTGAAACTCACGACCAACGTTGTTTGACAGAATCCTTTCACGATCATGTTGATGCACACACTGTATTGATTTAAGAGGGGAAAAAAAGAAATAAAACCGAGTCGATGCCTCTAACTTTTTTTTTTTTTTAAGGCCAGATGACACCCCCCCCCTACACACACACACACACACACACCTACACACACACACCTGTGTTCGCAGTAAAGGGACATTCACGTGTGTTTATTCCGCCAGCCCCGCAGCCTGCCTCTGGGGCCAGGATCTGCTGGTCTTTAAAAGTCCAACTAATCCGGATTCAAACAAGGCATCGCCGGATGTGAGCACGGCTCCTTCCGCTTCTCTGTTGTGCTGTTACTGTAGTATCGCTGTAACATAAATGTTTTCTAAGTTATTAAAACCAACATCCCAGGCATCTCCTTCAAAAAAAAAAATCAAACATTAAAACACGTGTCCGTGCCTTATTTGTCTTTTTATTGCCGAAATGATTCTTTGATAGAAAGCTGTCTCCACTCCTGATTTTTTTGTTTTTTTTTGTTTCTTCTGCTACGGAAACATGTCGCAAGTGAAATCCAGTGTCAGTGTAAGCATTGTGAATGCCAGCCTCTGTTCTCTGTGGGGGGCAAACACGAACGACCGAATATTCAAGGTTTAAGCCCCTTAAATGAATGATTATGAAGTTAACCAACCGAGGAGCGCATAACATTTCAACTGATCCAAAAGCATGAAAAAAGCCAGAACTTGGGATACAAGGCGTTTATTTTACTTCTGTAATATTGTACAACTGTGTTTTTAAATAGGAAATTTGAACCATGGAAAAAATAATAAAGAATATAGACATTTCATTTCCTCTTAATTTTCACTTAGAAATATGAATAAATTGAATGTCTTTCGGTTTAAATAATTAAGTTAAGATTACATCCAATGTCTCTCTCTATAGGCTACATTTGTATTCAATTATTAATTTACTATTTATATGTATTTATTGATTTCCTAATTTCAATTTTCACTTATTTTTGATTTTAAGTATCCCCAACATTTAAATTTGTCAGTACAATTTTCTCAATTTATGTATTTAAAGTTAAAAAAAAGAGAAAGAATGAAAGAAAAGGCTTTGAACGGTCCGTGGTGCTTTGGAAGTGTTTTATTTTTTACTTTTCTGTGTAGTTTAAAGTTTTATTTTGAATGGCTTCACCGGAAGCACACATCGTGACATTGTGTCTGCCTTTACAATGGCGCTTGACTATCGTTAGCCTTGCTAACTCAGGCTAACGGTTACTTTTAAGCTAAATCTCCGAAGAAGGTGTAGCCAAGAGCTTCTCCGCTGGCGAAGATTATTTTCTTAAAGCTGACCGTAAGAAACGTTAGCCCCTCGTGAGCCCCGGAGTGCCCCGCGATCAAAAGGGGAGAATAACCGTTAACTAGTAGCAGCCTTTACGGATAGCATGAATGTTCTTCCCTCTAGTGGCCGCTGTGAGTAAGTGCAACTGGATTTCGGTACCATCAAGGTAGACACAGTTACATGTAAGAAGTACTTCCGGTCAAACATTAAAATAAAATAAAATCATTGAGTGCAGTTCCACAGAGTGACCACAGGAGGGCAGTACACTCCCAAGGGTGAGAAGAGTGAAGGTTTGTCACTAAAGCCAAAATAACATAAAATAAAGGCCGATTAAATTCTGAATGGTTTAAAACAAAAATATACAATTATAACTGTGTACCTAAATAACGTTCCCTTTAAAACCATAACTTTTTTTTTTACAATTAAACCAATTTTGGGAGTCTTTACGTTCAAAATACAATATGACATCTTTCACAGAAAGTTTTACACTGTACCTATAATCAAAATTACGAGGTAAAATTACAGTTTCTAAATAGATCTCTCAAACCTTACTTGAATTTATACCATTCAACACTTCTGTCACTAATGGAAAATGGAAAACTCACTTTGACTAATAAAAGTTTTCTAAAAATGCCCCGCTAACGCTCTGTGCGTCAAGTTAGACATGCTAGCATACACGCTCTTCCGGTAACAACATTCAAAATAAAATGCTCGCGTTGGGCGGACATGTTTGGATACGTGCTCTGGCTACGTTAATAGGGATGTTACGTACGAACAGACGTAACGAGGCCTTGCTCGTGGTGGTCGCGTGTTGAAGCGTCGGCCACGTCTTGCCGCGATATTTCAGCTTTGAAAAGATACCGAGGCGACACGTTAGTCACTAGCTTCAACAACAGTTTCACTAAACGGTGTTGCTCTTCCGACTTTTCGCCGCCCGAGCGAAGATAGCTCTCTAAACGGCTCCGCCCCGCTTTTGTTGACCCCGGAGAAGAAGCGCGAGAGTTTGTAGCCGTTTGTATTCGCTGAGAAGTTATTCCGGGCTGAATCACCAAAGCTTTGTGGCACGAAATAGGCCACACGGCTTCTTGTCGACTCCCGAGTCCGGTTTCTCTCCTCGTTAACGGGCTGCACGGACGATGGTCTTACTGAAAAGCCTCCGTCCTCCCACCGATGGAGTGCGGCATCAGCAAGCCGAGACCACGGCGGTGATGGACGGCCAGAAGCTGGGCTGCGGCACGCTGTACGTCGCCGAAACGTAAGTGCTTCTGGTTTTTGTCTTCAAACCAGCGGTTTCAGGTTAATGTTTCACCTCACGTGTCCTCGGGGGTTTATACGGACGTTATGTGACATGACACCAAAACAATAATCCGACGGTGATTTGGTGTTTGCGGTGCAGCGCTGGTCAGTCAGGTAGAGCTGAAACGATTAATCAGTTGTTCTCTCAGTCAGTCGGCAGAAAATCAATCGGCAGCTATTTTGATAGTCGATTAATTGTTTCTTTGTTGTTGTTTATCAGGAAGAAATGCCACAAATATTTGCTGGTTTCAAATGTGAGGAAACTCTTGTGGGCATTTTTCTGATTTGTAACTAAAACGAGTAATGTTAGTTGATCAATCAAGAAAATAATCCCAGAGTCAGTCAGTAATGAAAGTAATCGTTATTTGCAGCCCCGCGGTCGGAGCCTGTCAGATGCATGTTGTTTTAACACCGGACTGAAAGTGCTGGCTCTCACTTAAACGCTTTCCTCTCCCAAACGGTCACTGAAAGCATCCTGGAAAGGCTTCAACAAATGTGAAACATTAAACCTCTGTTTGGGGGGGGGGGACCAACAACAACAACAACATTAACATTCAGCCTTGGGTGTGTGTGTGTGTGTGTGTGTGTGTGTGTGTGTTCTTTTCCTCAGGCGCCTGCTGTGGTTCGATGGCTCGGGGATGGGTTTCTCTCTGGAGTATCCCACCATCGGCCTGCACGCCATCTCCCGAGACGTCAGTGCTTACCCACAGGAGCACCTGTACGTCATGGTCAACGGCAAGCTCGGGGGTGAGAGCGACGCAGTGTAATATTGGTATTAAAGGGTCCGTCTTTACTGTAGATCCAGGGAGTTTGAAAAGTCACATTTGACTTTTAGCACCAAAAATCTGCCACTAACTACTTCCGTCAGTAGTGTATTTAGATGAAGTTCCTTCATCTAAATAGAACTTCATCTAAATACATGTTAATTTTGTTCTTTTACAGAAAGGTGGCGTGTTGGAGCGCAGTGGGGCTATCAAGTAATGTTTTTATGAGCAGGTCACCGCTTTGTTTGTATCTCGTGCACACGCTCAAGGACGAGCATGTACACATGCGATACACATTTCCTGCAGGCGATATCTGTTCGGTGGCTCACCCTCAATGCTGTGTGTGTGTGTGTGTGTGTGTGTGTGTGTGTGTGTGTGTGTGTGGCACTGGACGCTGTTGCATGAACCGTAGTGTGGCATTAATGATTCATGTAAAACCAGGAGGGGAGTTGAAACTTTGGCGTCCTTCTGCCCGTTTCTGAGTTTTCTAACTGTGTCGCTTGTATGTTTTCCCCCTTTTTCATCCTCCCAGATGAGAACGAGGCAGAAATGGCAGAGAAGGCAGCCGATGATGAAGATGACCACAGTGACAGCAGCAGCAGCGGCGGCGGCGGCGGTGGGGATGATGATGACGAAGGAGTGATCACAGAGATTCGATTTGTGCCCAGCGACAAGGCGGCATGTGAGTGACCACGCGGAGGATGAGGGTCAGACTGATAACACTGACGTCTCAATATATGTGACTGATACTGGTCCTTTCCTGAAATACGCGTTTGTGTTTTTTACTGCCTGAACCAGGGTCGTATTTTTCCAATTATGGGCATTATTCTGATGAGTTTTGATCATATTTTACACACCATATTAAGAAAACCACAGATTCTAAGGTAAAAAAACAGGGATTAAATGTTAAAGTTACTGTCCAAACAGCTTGTTGTAAATGTCCATAAGTCTGGAACTGAGTTTTCATATTCTTAAATATGAATTATCTGTAGTGTCTCTCTTACATTTGACAAGAAGTATTCTTCTCTAAAAACTCCAAAACCTAAAAGACATGTTTTAGTTTCCTTTGATGCTTGTGTATTTCACCTGACAGTTGTTAAGTGTGAAGATATTCAGCACCAGTGCAAAATATCAGAGGAATATAACTTATAGGATACAGTAAGTCTGGTGATTTATTCTTACTGTCATCAAATCCCATGAAAAGACCCAAACCAACAGTGACTGTATCCACTAACAAGTGTTCTGTGAGTATCACAGCCTGATGGATCTCCTTCCTCTGGGCCTCCGAGCTCCGCTGTCGTCCAGAAACTATTAAAAACACCTCAGTGAGCCTCGCTGCAGTTCCTTCCTCACCACCATCACACACACTGTAGTTTAGTCTGGGAAAAAAAACACCCCAACGAAATGCTCAATTTCCTCCAGTTTGTTTTGATTTAAAAACTGCGTCGAGCAGCTGCTTTTGGGAAGTGACTGGGCCTTTTTAAAAAAAATAAAATAATGAAACCATATGTTTATGAGCCTTTTTAAAGATTTCCATCTTCAATAGGAACCAATGGGCTCGGAGCTGAGAGCCACAGACAGGCAGTCAGAAAGTATTGAGAGACGGACTAACTCAGTGTTGGTTTTGGGTCTTTTCATGATGATTAGAAAAATATAGGATGGTACCAGACTTGTCCTTTTTTTGGTGGCGCCGCCTCTGGTGTAGAATCTCATTTTTGTGTGTGTGTGTGTGTGTGTGTGTGATTTACACGCAGTGGAGTCCATGTTCTCAGCGATGTGCGAGTGCCAGGCGCTGCACCCCGACCCCGAGGACGACGACTCCGACAACGACTTCGAGGGCGAAGAGTACGACGTGGAGGAGGCCGGTGAGGACAAAAAGATACACACAAACGCAGGTTTGCGGCACTACCTTCGTGGGGACCCGTCATTGATATAATGCTTTCCCTAGGCCCTTACCCTAAACCAAACCATCACAACTAAATGCCTAACCCTTACCCTAACCTTAACCGAATTGTAACATTTACCCTAAAACCAAGTCTTAACCCTCAAAAAGCCCTTTAAACTTGTGGGGTCCAGCATTTTGGCCCCACAAAGGAGGTCAGGCCCCACACGTATAGTGGGCTCCTGGTTTTTGGGCCCCACGAATGTAGTAAAACAAGAGCACACACACACGCACATGTGTATATATATATATTCTAAAGTCATCAGTCTGTGAGCAACTGGTCAACGGTGTCGTAACAAATTAAACTTCCAAAGTAAATCTGTACAATAACAATCTGGTATCAAGTCACTCTCAGCTTTGACTGTTACGGAGTTGCAGAAGTGGGAAATCTGAGCACATAAATAGTGAAGAGTTGGCAAGAAAATGGTTAACTGATACCGGATGTCAGCTTTATTGGCCAAGTATGTGTACGCATGCAGCACAAGGGATTTGACTCCGGTTTGTCTTTGCTCTCAAAGTTATCGCACAGCTCCCAGGAAAGAAAAATGTCCAAAGTCTTGATTTCAGTTATATACGTAACTTTTAGAATGAAACCCGTTTATTGAGAGTGAATGTACAAAGTAACGGGAATAACGCACCCGAGGAAGCCTCTCTGGAATTCCCTTTGATCTTTCGGCTGAATGCATCTGAACTCGAGGGAAAACGTCCACGTTGAAGATGCACAGCATCCGGCTCCGTCGCAGTTTCAATGACCACATTAATAACATAGAGCTGGTTGCACTCATTGTCTTTTGTTTTACAAGCATTAATACTAATTTGCAGCTCGTTTAGATGGTAACAGATGCTTTTTGGCTGAATATGACAACCATACGGTCGTCGCACATATTTTAAATCTCATTATAGCCGATCACAAAGCACCGCTGCTGTCATTAACCGCTATTTTAATTTTTTTTATTTTTTTTTTTTCAGACAATGTCGGGATCCTAAAATAATGAGCAGCTCGGTGTCATTAATGGCTGTCGGTCAACAAAGTATTTATTAGCCGCGTTCGGCTATCTGACTGCAGAAACAGATAGACATGTAAATGAGAACAGCTGTGTCATGAATTCGGCTGCATTAAAACACAGTGACGGCGATCACAGAGGTTTAACAGCCGTCTCCCCCTCTCTCTCTAACCACAAACAAACATGAAAACTTTTTGCTGTGTGTGTGTGTGAGACGATAAAGTCAGAAACAAATGAAAGGCGTCATTTAAAAAGTGAATTGCCAGTAAATACAGGCATCCGTATAAATTCACAAATGAACTTCACACTTCAGGGACGCCCCGCTGCGTCGGGAAGAACGGAGCTGGCGTGTAAAGGTGGCCGTCTCTGTGGAAACACAAACGCCAGCTGGAACGGCGACGGATGTCGTGCGATCAGACTCTGTTTAACTCCAGTTTTGGCCGTTTTAATGTTTGTTTTTTTTTACTGTGATGGTAAAGGGCTGCATCGACATGTTAGGGTTCGGGAACTTCTCTTTGGGTGATGAGAGCCAATCAGATGTCAGAACGGCAGTGAGGCTGTTCACCTTACTGCTTTCAGTGTTTACATTGTGGAGACCCGGGTTTTCACCCGACAGAATAACGTGCCGTGGACTGAATATGAAACGTTGACTCTCATTTCTTTTCTCCTTCTGTCCGACCGTCTTTCCCTGGTCGCCTGGACGTTTGGTTGCAGAGGCAGGTGAGACTTCCAGCATTCATTCTCAACTAAACTCCTGCTGAACCTTTCACTTTGAGTACAGAACCAGTTGTGTCTGAGCATCAGAACGGTCAAAGTAAGGAAAGTAGGCCTCTAGTTTTATGGTGGTAAACAACGCTGTAATGTTATACTGATATACCGAAGCTCGGTTGTCTGTCTGGACCCATCATCTCCCTTATGTTTTACATCCCACACTTTTCAACATTATTACATATATATATATATATATATATATACAACAATTTTGCCATTGCCATCATAACTGTATATGTTAGAATTTTTATGCTATGAATCTATTCTGTACTTACGACATCTATTGCATGTCTGTCCGTCCTGGGAGAGGGATCCCTCCTCTGTTGCTCTTCCTGAGGTTTCTATCATTTTTTCCCCTGTTAAAAGGGTTTTTTTGGGTAGTTTTTCCTTAGTCGAATCGAGGGTCTAAGGACAGAGGGTGTCGTATGTTACAGATTGTGAAGCCCTTTGAGGCAAATGTGATTTGTGATACTGGGCTGTATAAATAAAATTGAATTGAATTGAATATATGGGGGGGGGGGGTTTGAGTATAAACTCGCTGCCGTGCTGCTAAAACAAACCAGTTATATTAAAAATGTCAATCTTTATTGTACAAAAACATGATTTTCTTTTTTATAAAATTAGCTACAAGGGCAAGTTGCTCATCAATCAACTCACAGTCAGATATGATGTCCGTATTCCATCAACGGAGCCCGCAGTCTTTACACCATTTAAAAGCTTTCAACACTTCGGTCGCGTTGCCCAACTACAACACGCACAACGGGGTGGAGGCCGAGGCCTAAACAAACCGAACCCAGTGGAGGTGGATAAAGCCACTAAACCTCAGAAGTCAGGGTGTTATCAGGATGCGATTTTATTTCTATAGATAGACTGGGCTGTTTTTGCACTTGCACACTGCTTTTATTATTCACTCCGTCCTGCTGGGAAACACAACACGTCTCCTGCTGCCTTCATGAGATCATTTGGACATAATCAATAACGCATTTCACTTGTAGGCACATACGGAATTGGTTAACGAAGTAATGTAGTGAACTACTGTAATGAGAGTATGTGCTTTTTAATGCTGGCCTTAAATGCATTTTCTATTCCTTTTGCCTCTATTAAAATGTATCCTATGGATTCTTTGCTAATGTTATTAGCAAAAGGTTCTAGTTTCTATTGTCTACTTTTTGGTTTGTAGTTACCTCACTTCATTTTATTTTTTCCATTTGGCTTGTTTTTTTTCCCTTTTTTTTATTGATACTGTGTGATTTATTTTAAATAGTTGTTTTTATTCTTTTTGTTTTGCGTGGACCCCCCTATTTAACATTTACAAGCAGTATATTAACATTTACTAAATGCACTATAACGCACCATAATGGAGAATATGTAGCCATGCAAGCAGATGGAATAATGTATTTGTACGCGGAGGCTCCTGTATGAATGACAATATATTAAAACACAGCTGTAGTAATGTAAAATGTCCTCATCGGGTAACACTGTACACTCATAAACCCTTAAAAAATGTCCGTAAAACTGCGTGCAACCTCATTAAAGTGTGCTATGATCCAGTTGATAAATGTCGATGTGCTGCTTGTCAATGCCAAAGCACCCGTCACACTTGCTGCTGTTGCAGTCACCGCGTGTCTCTCGTCCCCCACCTCCCAGAGCACGGCCACGCCGACATCCCCACCTTCTACACCTGTGACGAGGGCCTGTCGGCGCTCACGCAGGAGGGCCAGGCCACGCTCGAGAGACTGGAGGGGATGCTAGCCCAGTCGGTCGCTCAGCAGTACCACATGGCCGGGGTCCGAACCGAAGAAGCCGCCGCAGAGTTTGAAGGTTTGAGTCGAACACACACACAGCAGCCTGGTGACTGTAGCGACTGTAACTGTACCTTTTTTATTTAATTTTTTTCCCCCTTGAATAATTTATTTGTAACTTAAATCATATACGGAGCAGGACTGCGCGCTCGACAGAATCCTCGTCTATGTATCTTCTGAAATATTAACCACCGAGTTCTTTCCTCAGCTCAACGTTCAGTGTGTTCATTAAAAGGAGATGTCGATTTGGGATATCAGATGCCAGGAATTAGGTGACCTAAGAGCAGCTGTAGAACTGAAAGAGTTTAAAAATTAGGAATAATGCTTCGAACATAATTTCAAATCTGTAAATGAGAAAAAATATGATGTTGCAGTAGATTGTTTTTCTCCTTAAGCTGATTGAACGATGCAACTTTTCCATCTATATATAAAAGTTGTTGAGTCCGAGTTGGAAGACAAAAAATGTATGATTATTGCAAATTGGCGTTCTAAACTAAATCTTATCATTGCATTTATTTAGGTTTGAAAAAGCAATGTAGACCGGTGGTATTCAAGCATGTTCATTTCCATATGTAGCCACATGGGGGCGTCACCCTGCCTCTTGACCAGTAAACTAAGCTTCTAACAATGGCAGGCCCGTAATAATGTTTGAACCAAGGAGGGTCTACGGCACCTTCTGCTTTTGTTTTGTGCAAATGAACCTTTTGATAATCTGTGACTTTTGTTTCCCCGTATAAATGTTAAAATTATAGAATCTAAAGTTTTTAAAGAAAAGTTGAAACCATCTTGATTTAATTAATTTGTAAATTTCCAACATTCGAAACTATTAATTCTGTGACAAACTGTGAAATATAGCTTGAATATAAGATTTTGCTGTATAACGAATAGGTTCATCTGGTTAATGTCGAAGTGGGACTTTACTCTTTTTAATTTTTTTAAATTAAATTCAAAGTAACTTCTCACTTGCAGTATCGAGTTAGTCACAAAGAAAGAACCCACAGATTTGTATACATAATGTATCTGATGCTTATTCATATTTCTATAAAGACTGTTTTAAAAAGGATGCCTGTTGAGGCTTTGTTGTGTTCTTATTGCACAAATCAGCGGCGAAAAACAGCGGATTCGACGAGACTTTGTTTACGGGATGTTGTTAAAGGTGTGTTTGTTTGTTTGTTGGCAGATGGTATGGAGGTGGATAGAGCAGCGATGGAGGCCGGTCAGTTTGAGGATGCAGACGTCGAGCACTGGTAACACCATCAGTGAAACTCAACGTGAAATAAAAGATTTGACTTGTGGCAAAAAGCAGCGACATAATAATAATAATAAACAAAAAAAAAAGATCAAACCCCAAAAAAGCATCTCTGTAAATGAATTTGGATGATCGGGATGTGACAGTCTGGTTCACTCGTGTGTCATCTGGCTCTTTCTGTAGATGGAAGTCACCGCAGCGGCCAGTCAAAGCACCACTGTTGCATCATGGGATTGGGGAAGATCAGCTCTTACTCGTACTCTCTTCCTGTTCCCGGCACTTCCTGTTCCCGCTGTCAAGCAAACCTTTTCCCGTGTACTTAAAGTCATCTCGGTACCCTTTTTGTTGGGTTCTTTTTGTGGCTTCCTACATCTTCTCAGCTTTGGAGCTCCCATGTTGCATTGCGTTGTTGGTTTTCTGCTCATCCTCCTGTCGCCTCCATCTCTACTAATTTCTCCAGGGCATATATAATAATAGACTTTATTTTTTATTATATAAAGAAAATGTGCTGTTATGCATAAGTCAGCTAATGTAGACTATTGAGATGCAGCCCCACTTAACCAGATGCTATTCCTGACTGTAAAAACAAAACAGTTTCTGTTTTGTTTTGTACGTAACGACCAATTTAATATCTGATTTTCCTGGCGAGGAGAGTTAATGTCTTTGTATGAAATTGTCAATAAACGCAGAGTTTTTGTAAGATTTATTTATTTTTTTGTTGCTTGATTAGTTATCATTCACCTGTGGTTTCAAAGCTCCACTAAACTTTTTTTTTTTTTTTTTTTTTTATCTTGATACAATACGAGGGGGGTCACTCGCAGTAACAAACCTACTGAATCACCAACTCTGCGACTCAACTCCACTCTTTAGCCTCTTTTGTCTCCTAGTTTTGGTTTTACAGCAAAAAGCGCTGCCTGGTTCAGTCTGTGTTTCCAGCAGCAGCAGGCAGTTTCAATCAAATGGCAAACACACGCAAAGTTAGAGACCAACTGGTGAAGAGGCTGGGGTTGGTGGAGACCAAACCAGAGCTAAAAGAAGAGTGAATATTGGACTTGCATTCATGAGGCGAGCGCAAAAGTAAATATAACGTTGCCCTGCTGGATGTGTAAACGGGCAACTTTTTGCTAACAAGTTCACCTTAACTGGAGTTTTTAAAGAGGATCGTTTTTAATAGGACACTTCTCTTTGTCTAAACCGGTTCTTCTGAAATGTTCCCTTTTTTAAGAATTTATGAAACTGAACTTTATGGGTTGCCATGTGATCATCTTAGTTGCTGTTGTTGTCTGGTGAAAAATTCCCATCACAATTCCCCAAAGGCCAAGTTTCAAATGACCTTTTTTTTTTTTTTTTTTTCCGACCAATAGTCCAAAACCCAAAGATATTCAAAGGCATTCGATTTCCAACGATGTAAAACAGAAAAAAGCAGCAAAAACTCACATTTAAAATTAAAAAATTAAAAAAATGAACAAAATAATCTTTCTGCCGATCGGCTAATCAAGTCAATGTTTCAGCCTCCCTGGGCACCTTTTAGACACGAAAATAAACCAACCAATCAGTCATATTTCAAAACGGGGACTGACAAAACAGTGATTATACATTTTAATCTGCCTTAGCAATTTTTACAGATAATTCAAAGGGTACCAGTTCTGTCTGTGCAAAAACTAACGTGTGTACAGTACATTTCTACACTGTGCTTGGCCCTGAAATGTCACATTAATAATATATACAATCTGTCTGTACAGCACTTTGCAAAGAAAAGTGCTGTACAAATAAAGTTTATTGTCATAATATTGTATTCCGAACATGAAATTCTCAACTTTTCGCTATGAGTGTTTGAGTTGATTCATTAGTGAATTAGTTTAAGTAAATTGTGCTCTTACACAAAAACAATACTCTGCTCAATGCATATTAGGCACGTAAATGTTTTCCCGACTGTGTGGATCCTGTCCTGAAAATCAACTATGATTCCAGGTCATGCTAAAAATCATGCAAGTGCAAGGCAAACTTTCTTCTGTTGGTCATAATCGTTGATAATCCAGTGGCAGATATCTGACTTTTCCAGTGTTGTTGGAACAGTTTTAGAGGTGATGCAAAGAGAAAACCTGTGCCGTGTCTAAAGGTTTTAAACTGATGAGTGTAAACTGAAAGAAACTCAAGCTCAAGCTCACTCAACGAGCGTTTGACCAACCACCTCGTAAAAAAACTGGGCCCGACAATTTCCGCATTGCCCCTGTTCTATCTAAAAATCAAAAATCCCCCCCCAAAAAATAGTGTCTCTCCTTTGCTGTTTAGCTTCTAAGATGTGCTCTTGAGGTGACATCATCCAAAAGACTATTTGGACAATCCCAGTCCGTTGTGGGGAAAAAAACAACTAAATTTCAGGTTAAAGTCTGTTTTTAAAAAGTGCGTATCAGTGGTGTTGTTCTTCTTCTCACTTCCGTTGGCTGAAGTGAACAGTCTGTCAGAAGCCACATCTCCACATGGGCTCTGGGTTTGAACTGCGGCCCAAAACGATGCTCATGTCGTCTTCTTGGTCTCCGGCGGGACACGGAGGGACGGGGATTTCCTCGACAGCGATGGGACGAGTTTATCGGACAGCAGCACTGAGCTCATCATGCCTGGAACAGCAACAAGGAGTGATAACAGAAGAGGAACGAGCACATTGTATTATTGAGGAAGATTTGAGAATCAAACTCAATCTCATAGAAACAATCTCCATTTTACATCTTTGTAATATTTCACAGCATCATACAAATGTGAAAGACTCTGAATGACCGAAAATATACATAGAAGTGGGGTGACAGAGCGATATTATCTAGACTTTTCTGTCCTTTGCCTAGTACAACTGATTCATTATCTGCATATATCTCAATTAAATGTGTTTAAAAAGTGCCACCTGTGCCTCTTAAATGTAGGGAAGTAAAAGTATTGTAAATACTCAAGTTAAGTGCCTCAAAATTGTACTTATAGTGAAGTACCTGAGCAACTTTCCACCCACCACATGAATCCAGATTTACCTCTGTATTCGTACTACTTACTAGTCGTTGAGAATGTAACATTTGAGCAGCTTATCAGATTTGTGTCAACACAGAAACGGACAGTGGGACACGCTAAAACCCAAAACGGCTTGTCTCCAAACTGTATTCTTATCTTATCAGACACACAGGCATGTAGTTGAACTCAAAAGAGAAGATTCTGATTTCAGAGTTTTGTGTAAGTGAACATTTACAGGAAACTAGAAACAAGAAAACCACATTTGCTTAACCTTCTATTAACTTATATAAAGTCGGTATCCAGTGATGTCATGTTAGTTGTCTTCTAGTGTTTCATCTCCAAATGATCAGATTTTATTTTAACATTGAAGTTCTTTATTAGTTTGTGCAATAGTAAATTTGAAGTTTGAACTTGTACATTTGGGTTATGAAAATGTTTCCCCCTTGCAGCTCTATTGTGTTTGATGGTTTTTGGAAGGTGAGGACAACGTCAATGGGCTGTTTGAAGGTTAAGACTTGGTTTTAAGGGTTAGGTTAGAACTAGGTTATGGTTAGGGGGAGAGTTAGGGTTAGGCCTGTCCTCTGTCCTCACAAAGACAGACCTACAAGGATGTGTGTGTGTGTTTTGTTAATGTTGTTAGGATAAAAACGTGCTTCTACATGTATTTTGGACTAGGTGGATTTCATGCATTTCAGAAACTCTAGAAGACGAGATTGAAAATTGTCGTCGATTCATTTTTCTCTCAATTGACTAATCGATTGGCGGACTTTCCCCGCTCATCACAATGAATATACACATGTCACAGGGTTTGTGCAGCACAGAAGGCGGTTTAACACCTGTTTCAGGGGTCATACAGGCAAGAGTATGGAAGATATCAATGAAAACCAGTAGGGATGATAAGGCCATGAATGTATTAACATTTATATCACATTTTTGTCAGTACGTCCCAGCAGTATACAACACAATACAATTCCTAATGATATCCTTAATTAGCCTTATTATTAAACACGACCTGGATCTGGAAAAGCAGCAGAAAATGAATGGATGCATGGATTAACCAACTAAAAAAACCTAAAACTATAACGAATGTTACCCTCTAACAGCAGGCTAGAAAAAATGTTTAAGACCTTTGTAAATTAAATATCAGCCTTTTTAATACCTTTCAAGGCTGTTTTTTAATTTTATTTTGGGAAACTTAAATCAGTGCTTTTTAAAGACTTTTCAAGAGCTGCAGATGATATCAGCGTGCATCAGGGGGTCTTACCCAGCAGGGGGCCCAGCCAGTAGACCAGGCAGTACTCCAGAAAGGAGTTTCCACTGCAGGGGAACTGTGTGGAGAAGGCCAGCGCAGGGTTAAACACAGCTCCTGTCACACTGCCACCTGGACACACACACACACACACACACACACTTTTATTAATGAACTTTTAAGATTCAAAACTGTAGCCATTGTTCATTGCTTTACTACTCTTAAACTCCTTTGTGTAGCCCAGGAAATCATGTCAGGGCTGTGCAGATTTGCTGCAGTTATATTATCGACACCCACACCACAAACAGCAAATCAAATTTCACACTAAAGAAGGCCCACGTAGCCGAACAAATCTCAAATGTCTCAATTATTTATATATTTTAACAAACGTGAAGAAGGTTCTGCTGCATGAATGAGAGACCCGCTAAAGTGGCAATGAGCAAGACACTGAATCTCAGAAAGGCTGGCCTCTGACGTCACATTAACAGTCTAATTAACCTATAATATACTAAAACTATGAAAAAAAAATATTATTGACATGACGTAGGCCTAAATAGAGTAGAGTCATTGGCATACCTGCATAAACCACTGTTGCGATGACCGCAGCTACCGCGTGCACGCGGTATTTCACCTCCACCGATCGCGTGTGCGTAATAGCAGTCTGAACTGCAAAGGCGCACGCGAGTTCCACGGCCGCGGCCTTGGGGAGCGGCGCGTGAATGGGGCTGATGCACCGGTAACCGAGCAACTTATGCCGCACGTGCAGTCCCGACAACCCGATACCCCAGATCACCTGCACCGTGGCTCGCGCGGCGGCGGCCGCAGCGAACTGGCACGCGATCCGCCGCAGGGCGCACCGGCCGGAGAACCTCGCGTGGTACGCCTGCTCGAGCGTACCGGAGGGGTTGCCGATGGCCCCGCTGAAGGTGAGCCCGTGGACCACGGACGCCAGGTACGTCAAGGTGAGCGCGAGTCGAGGCTCGATCCCGCCTACCTCGGACAGCAGCTTTAGCTCGTGCGTGCAGCAGCACAGCTGGAAGGTGGACACGAGCTCCACCGCGTACACAGAGAGCCCGGTGTCCGCGAGGGCCCTGGTCAACAACCTGCGGGTCGCGTCGCTCAGTGCGACAATCCCCGCGAGCACCGACAGAGATACCGCCACGTCTGCAGTCATGGTTTGCGCTCTCTGTCGGGGACCGTCTGTGCCTTCAGCCGCTGGGAGTCTCTGCTGTGTGCACCAGCGGCTGATGTCCCCTCTCCGGCCTCTGGTCTCTCTCTCTCTCTCTCTCTCTCTCTCTCTCTCGCTGAATCTCGCTTCCTCTGGCTGTGCCGGGCTGCTGCTGCTGCTGCTGCTGCTCTATCCCGGAGGATACCAGGGTAGCTCACATGGTGCCGAAGAGGCTGAGCGCCGCAGTTTTCCTCCTCCTCCCTCTCCTGCGGATACTGCTGCTCCTCTGCTGTTTCCTATTGCTCTTATTTCCTTCTCTCTTTCTGCTGCCTCTGTTTCCTCCCTTTGCCTCTCGTCTCCTCCCCGCACTCCCCCTTCTCTCAGATTCTTTGTCCTTCCTCTCCCAAAAAACACTTGTCTTTGCCCTTTCTTCTCCTCCCTCTCTGCTTGTCCTCTTCTTCAGTCTTCACTTGGTTTACATTTAACTCCCAAAGAGGTATTTTATCCTCCTGCTTCCCTTAAGCTATTAAATCATATTTGTGACATTGTTTTTATATTTGTGCTGTATCTCACATGTATCTCCTCACCCTCTATCCTTAGACTCTATCCCTGCAACCCTATCCTTTAACCTTTAACCCTGAAACCTGGAACCTGTACCTGCCTGCCTGTATGCTTATATATATATATGTTCACCTTTTTAATAAATAACTGAGCTCTTCCTGTCTGCCTGGACTTACTGCATTTGGGTCCTTCCCCTGCTGCCTCGCATCCACCCGCTTTACCGTGTTTCAGTTACATTCCCCACAGTAACTTTGTTTACATATTTTAATTGACTTTGAGACAGAGAGCAGCAGTGGGAAGGTCTGTGTTGTCTCATCACGGGAATATGGGACTATTCTGTGCAGTTGCCGTATTTAGGTTTTTTTTCTGTTCTCTATGGTAGAGAGTGGGTGGATCGCAGAGAGCAGAACGTTCGCAGTGGAAACTGTTTCGCTAGATGTGTGTTTCTGAAAAGGCGACGGTAACTGCGTCTCTCCTCGACTTGCTTCATGTTGTCTTCACTCTCAACAATTTCTAATGGCATCAGAAAAAGAGAGCCAAAGACTTATATCTTCACTTTAGCCTTTAACTAGACATGACTTTTCTGATCTCGCTTCTCACTGCTGCACTTATTTTAAAATGCTGTATTTTACTAGATTTTATACATTCTATTTTTTAACTATTTTTATTTTTTTAATGATTATTATTATTTAGTAGGTTTTATTTCCGATCTCCTCATTTTTATTTTGCAATAAGCATCATTCTATGTCTATTTTCATTTGAATATTCATGTATTCTATTATCATCTTATTTTTTTTACTTTATTTTACATTAACTACGGCATTCTATCTGTTTTTATGTTCATTCTGTTGTTTTGTTTATGTGAAGCACTCTGTGCATGTATTTTCTTTTTTGTCATGCACTTTGAGCTACATTTATTGCATGAAAGGTGCTACACAAATAAAGTTTATTATTATTATTATTATCATCAGAATCTTGTCGAAGAAAACACAAGCAGCCCAAGCTGTCGTCCGTCCCGATGTAGTACTGTATGTGTATGCATTTTTTTAGGCCTGTATGGAGAGGAGGAACAATTACAACGGCCACAAGTGACACTTTCAATTTACATACGGGCGTGTGAGTATTGTATTTATATGGACTTGAAAAACTGCGAACATGTCCTTTAATATCAGGAAGTGGCCCTGTGAAATGTTCAGTAAGACACCTCTGAACACACCTATCTTAGCAGAGGCAATCACTTGGTGCAGCTGTTGGTGATACGTTTAAAAAGATGGTTCAAAAGACACAATCTTGAAGCTGTGTCACCTTTGCAACCTAAAGAAGGCAGAGCTGAAATGTGTGTGCATTCTATTCCCCTGTGATTAAGACATGAATTAAAGGAGCAGACTGATAAACTGGTGTGAGAACCCCTTTTTGTATATTTTAGAAAAGGAAAAAAAGCCAGTTACCGATACATTACCTAATGTATTTCTTAGCTTTGTCTTCATGTGTCAGGCCACTATGTGTCACTGTCTTGCTATTTCCTAACCGCGTTTAGTGCTGCGTCTTCATAATAATGAACGGTGGTTTGTTGTTGAACGGTGTGCTTTGGGGAAACAAAGCATGATGTCTTCAACGATTTATAATGATTATCAAACTTTTTTGTAAAAAAATAAAAATAAGAATCTGTTACATATGCATATATGTAATGTTTTGCCCTTTGAATGTTAAACAATTGTAAATTATGATGTGGAATATGGAAGATTCCCATGCTAAATAGAATGACAGACTGGGAATCTCCATCAGAAAGTCCCCCTCCGCCTCGTGGTGCTGCAGAATATAATGGAAAGCACTTTTTTTCATGTACATTTTGCATGATTGCCAGTTCATGTAACTCAGTAAGATTTTCAAAGACATGGTGCAATTATGAACACATGACAGTGTCTTTGTCACTGGTGCAAAAATAGCTATACGGAAAGCCCAAAACACACGCACTGTTTGCAGATAGTTAGGCTATATTAAGGAAATGTGTGGTTTTGACCTCTCTCAGTCAGAGACATTGTAACTTTGAAACAGTTTTTAGTTTGTAGGACCCCAGTGACACAAGCTGCAGGACGTTCCAGTCTGCCATCTCACCTTTGATGTTGATTTTCCAAAAGAAAAGCATTTTTTGCTAATGATTTAGAAATCACATTAAAAAAAGTTGTTTAATCTTGTACAGTTTGTAATGTAATCATTTGAGTCATATGTTCAATAGATGTAGATCGAATCATAATTTTTTTCATTGGTTGATTTCATTTTTTCATATTTTTCTACACTCCTCAAAAATTCCCTTTCTTAGTATCTTTCCCCTAATCTGCGTCTTAAAATGAATAAGATGTTATATAAAATGGTCTTTATGAATTGCATCCCATATAAATTCCTACTTTTTTCTAGCGCTTTGATCCACTAGCAGAGTTTCACCTGAATCCAACGCCCTTAGCAAGGGCTCGGAGGAATCTAGAATATCGGACTTTTCTCTAGCGGCTGAGAACGCACCACAGCTCCCACCCGCCTCGGACTTTGAGCGGACATCCGTACCAGCCAATCGGCGGCGGGCGATGCTAAAAAGTAACCAATGGCGTGTCCGGAGCGGCGTGTAAGTGGGCGGGTGCTTCTGTGCAGCAGGCTTCTCGGTGCCTAGCTAACAATAGCCTGGGATCGGCAAGTTTACTGTTGAAAAAAGGAGGGCGACCGAGCGGAGCAGCGCCCAGCCGAGAGGAGAGCAGAGTTTGCCGAATACATGAGACGGCGTGTCCCGGTGTCGGAAATTACCACCCGACATTCTGGGATTTACATTTGCAGACCAGGCGAGCGGTGAGTGAGCCTTTTCGACTTTTATTTCGAAAAGCATCAAGATGTAGCCCTCCATCCCCGCGGCGCGCTGTGAATCAGGGGCTCGTTTGCCTGTGAATAGGGAAGGGGCTAACGGTCGCCGTATGGCCGGGATCGCACCATTATCCCCGCATTCTTTATCTACATCCATGTACCAGCGCCGCGGACCCCGCAGGCCCGTAAACTCGCACGCAGCGGGCTTGGAAGTCAGCCACGGCGTGGTTATACCAGTCGGGAGGTGGATGGTGTGATTATTATTATTATTTTTTTTTGTTACACCGGTTTCCTCCCAGTTACCCAGCTGGCTGTGAAAACACGGGAGTGTTTTTATTTTATTCTTCTTCTCGTGATTTGATAACACCACAGGGCGAGTATCGAATGAATGAATGAATGGGTTGATGGTTGGCTGGCTGGATGGATGGATGGATGCATGAAAGAAACGCTGCCATTCCCCACTTTCCCACCTCCTGAAATCCACCTCCAAAGGATACCTCTGACATGATTCATCAGAAAGTCCACGCGGTGGCCAAAGCCGCTCCGCTGTAGCCCGATCCGCTGCTCTGCTCACCCTGTAACGCCCTCAGGTATCCGACATTATTCACATTTTAAATGTGTTCTCGAGCTCTTATCCGGCGTGAGGAGTCTTAATCAGACAAGTTGTCCATGTTTAATCTCTTTCTCAAGCGGACAGGGGTGTTCGCAAGCAGAACTCCTCTCATACCTCGTGAATAATCAGTGTAATAACCCTAATATATGACTAGGAGGCTACAGGCGTGTCTGCAGGACTGAGTAGTGGCTCTACAGTGACCTCCTGCAGGTTCACGTCACCTGCTGCACCTTTTGATGTCTCTAAACTTTCTCCTAGTGTTCCTCTGGTGGGTGCACAGTAATCTGTCTCTTGTTTCCACATGGCTCAGCAGAAGTCACAGCACTTCTTCTCTTGATCCTGCAGAGTTCAGTTGGTATTTATGTGTCAGTAGATTTTTTTTTTGGGGGGGGTGGGATTTAGTGGCTTTGGCGAGTCAGCCAGCTTGTATATCTGCTCTATCTTATTGATTACAGGAAGACAGGCAGGCAAGGGCCCTCTTAGCTCCTCATCTGGCATTTTGATGAGCATTAGCAGTTTGCTCCCTTCTCATTGCTGCCAAACTCAGCCTCATTTTTTGACTCGGCTGGACAAATGAGCTAATTTCTTGTCGTGTTCCTCTGTATGTCTGTCAGTGCATACAGCTCAGCCTTTCCCTGGCTGGGTTGGGCTGACGTTGCCCTTTGCTCCCTTGTTGTTAGAAAAAAGTTTCCCGGATAATGGAGGCTGTAAGTGAGGCCTGATTAAAAGTGTTGGCGCTTTGCTCCTGAGCTGTTGGTTCCACTGGCAGACCAAAAGAAAAAAGAAGAAAGATTTAGATATCATTTTCCCTCATGTGCCTGATGTTGTTTTACTGTGTTGAGTTTCTCACCTGTATGAGGGGGGATGGTGGTGGAGAGAGGGGATTATTTCCTGTTGCTTAAATGACCGTGGTAATTATTGGGTTGTCATTTTGTTTACCGGCCCCCTTAAGGGACCCTGAGGGTCCCTGGCACCTCAGTTTGAAAGCCACTGCTGCAGGTTACGTGTGTGCGTCACTCTGGACTATAGGAAAATGTGATGATCCCTTTTTTACTGTCTTCTGTCATTTTATAGGTCAAATGATTAATGAAAATAGTCAGATTCATCGATAATGGAAATAATCATTAGTTGCACCCCTACTTTTAAATTTACTTTTAAATTAGGAAAGAACTACACAGGAAGATGTCTTGTATATTTTATTGATCTGCTTGCTCCAACTCTACTTTAAAGCTATAGGCTTAGTGAGATTTTCCAAGAACTCCATTGTTTATGACTCCGGGATTACATCTTATTTAAATATTGTTAATGTAGCTGGAATTATCTTAATACACATTTAACAAACTGGGATCTTTGGGTTCTCCGTTCGAATTCAAACAAGTTTCTGTTGGTTTGAAGAAGCTTTTCCAACGATGGATCCACCACTTGAAGCGTGCACTTGAAGTGGAGTAAAGGAAGTCCACTTTTCCAAAAGTGTACCGTGCCGAGTGCCTGGTGTCCAGTCACATCCGATCACAAACATGAATGGAAACTCTTTAATTCAGTTACTGATGTGCCAGCTGTCCGTGTTAATTAAAGCAGTTACAGCCGAACATGACTACCTGCCTGTGTCACCGATGTTTCCGTATACAGACCCTGAAAAGGATAAATTGGCTTCCTGGTTTGGCTGAGCAGCAGCGGGTTGAACCCACGGATTGGATTATGGGCAGTGGCGGCACAGCGGTTGTCATGGAGACCTGGGCTTGGCTAAAGGAGTATTTTATGGCCTCGTGTAAAGCATGAGGCCACCCAGTTGTCGCTCTGACACCTCGACAGCATGACGGAGTGAGAGGAAGGCTGGGAAGAGTTAATGACCCATTTGGCTCCTGTGGTTTTGGGCTTGGCTACTCCAGGAGATTGAGGACTGTGTGTGTGTGTGTGTGTGTGTGTGTGTGTGTGTTTTCCTTTTATCCGGTCTTTGGGCTCTGTCTCACCTGTCATTGAAGTTATTTTTAACTCCGAGACAGTTTGTTTGGGCTCTGAGTGAATTAGACCTGCTAAACTACAATATAAGCTACTTACTGCCAGGCACACTCGCACAGAAAGATACAATGCGCTTCATTTCAGTCATTTATTTTATTTTCAGTCTCCTAATTCTGCAAAATGGGGGGGGTCTGCTTTACATTTAATTTATATAACCCAATTTCACAAATCACAATTTGCCTCAAAGGCGACACATAACGACACCCTCTGTCCTCAGAGCCTCGATTTGACTAAGGAAAAACTACCCAAAAAAAACCTTTTTAACAGAGAGAAAAATGATAGAAACCTCAGAAAGAGCAACAGAGGAGGGATCCCTCTCCCAGGACGGGCAGACAGGAAGTAGATGTCGTGTGTACAGAATAGATTCAGAGCAGAAGATCAAAGTATATACAATCAAGATGACAAAATGTAGGTTGCAAAACATAAGTGTAGAGGACGGATCCAGAAATAACAGAACGAACAAATATGATGGAAATGATGAAATTGTAGTGTGAATGTGTAGTAGATTGTAAAAATATAAGGGAAGAGGATGAATCCAGAAGGACCGTATCAAGAAAAACAAATGCTAAATCAAGTTGCTGTGCCTTTTTTAAACCTGCAGTAACTCATTTATTTGGCCACATGGTGGCGGTGGAAAAATCTGTGAACGCGACACTGATGTACAGTACTATCGCTACATTTGTTAATATGGCGAACTTTTACCAAACTGTAACACATCTAGCACATCTAGCAGGAGCAACATTAGCTTCCGTTTGGAGTCAGTGTGCTGCCGAGCAGGTAGCGTGCAGGTAGTGTTTTTAGAGCTCTTTCACTCAAAACAGCCGCTAATAACGATGTTAACGCTGATAACAAGTTGAAAACCCTCGGTGGACGTAAGGGAAACCACTGAGTTAGGTGATAATTCTCTGTGGGTTCGTCACTGTGAGTGACCACCACAAGTACAAGTCATGCGGTCCATTCTTAATCTAAAACTTTGATTATAGCCGGTGTAAAGAAAAGTTTCCTGTGTAATAACTATTATGAACTTGCCTCAAGGTAGAACCTAGATTTAAGTGAAGAAGTATTATTTAAAACTAGATTAATGTAGAACTGATTCCTCCATTAATCGAATAGTTGGTTATTTGTTAGTCATTTTTTAAAGCCAAACATGAATTTGTTCCAACTTCTCAACCGTGAGGATTTGCTGCTTTTCTTTATCCAATGTGATAGTAAACTGTATGTCTTTAAGCGTCAAGTTCTGTTTGATTAATCAGGCTTTTCCCAGCAGTGTTAAACCTCAAAGCCTGCGGCCTTGGTACTCTACCAGGAGATGGGGGATCAACTCCCTTTCAAGGTTGTGAGTGAGTTGCTGCCCCCAAAACAACGGCGTTCAGGAACGTCGGAGTCTTGTTCACGAGTCAGATAAAACGAGACTTTCAAGGAATAGTGGGATATTTTGGGGAAATAGGCCTATTTGCTTTCTTTCTGAGAGTTAGATGAGTCGATCAGTATCACTCACATGTCTGTATAAAGCTGCCACCAGCAGCTGGTTAGCTTAGCTTAGCTTAGCATGAGGACTGGAAAAAGGGGGGGGGGGCAGCTAACCTGGCTCTGTCCAAATGTAACAAAAACTCCAGGAAGTTACTGCGCCTGGCAAAGAAATTAATCAGGCACATGACCTCCTTTTAAACAGGAGGTTTTTAAAGTCATTTTTAAAGTTTAGCTCTTGCTGATTAAACGGGCAAAATATAACATGTTAGTGCGCTGTAGAGGTGCTGGTAGGCAGATTTTGTTACCTTTGGACAAAGGCAGGCTAGCTGTGCTAAGCTAAGCTAAGTGGCTGCTGACGGTAGCTTCATATTCACACTGTATCAGTCTTTTTGTCTCACTTCTGCAAGAGAGTGAGGAAGCGTATTTCCCCAAAATGTCAAACGGTTCCTTTTTAACTGGCAGATTGGCGCCGATGTGGACTGTGGTGAAGCGGGAGCAGAGCCTGGGAGCACATCAGGAAACCCCGGGAGAGGGAGGATGAGGCTGCACTAGACTTCCTTGCCTGTTTTCAAATTATTAAAGGATTTCTGTAACATAATGAGCTGCAGATGTCAAGTGCATAGTATTCACTGGCACATTTCTACTAACAATAATGAACTAAATGACTCATTACGATGGATATTTTTCTTTGCAGTGTTGACACTCGCTCACACACAGTACCAACAGAAGTATTAATATTGGCTGTGGAGCAGCCGGTAGCCTGCCAGCAGCTGAATAATGGATAGTCTGTCTGCCTGGAAGGCTTCTGGAGCTGCTGAGCACGGCGTCTAGACGAAACCCGGCAGCACAAAGCTTCACGCGCTCTCCTGCTCTCTCCGTGAAACAGGCTGACTGTCTGAATCCAGATGAAAGCTGGGATCCTGGATTGTTTTTTTTTCATTTATTTTATTTTTATCCGCTTCATTGATGCGAACGCAGATGAAAGGGAGGGTGATGGCACATCTCTAAGCTGCTAATGGTATGGTTCAGGATCCCAACGATAGGTCTGATACTGTTGGTGTAATTATGATCAGACGCGGAGAGAGCATTGAATTATTCCACTTGACTAGCTGCGCTTCAGTTCAGTTTCATTTAGGAGTGGGAGCACTGTTTGATTAGAGAACGGCAGAGGACGAAGCTTTTACAGGTGGAGCTCCATTCGGGGATAACATCAGTGTAACTTAATCTTTTTTCTGTCAGCACTGATCTGTCTGAGTGTATTCGCTACAGTCACAAGCTCTTAAGCCACGTTCCCACCAAACACTTTCGATGTAGTACCCCTGAAACCCGTACCTACGTGTACCTAAACCCTAGATCTGTTTTGTATTTCCACCGCAGACAGTACAGGTGGGGTCGTTACCAGATGGTAATAGCCGTGTAAGTAGTAGTAACAAAGGAACACATTGGAGGACGTCGAATGGTTTGGGTTCTTCTGTGACCAATCGACGGACTGCAGGGTTGCTAGCTTCACCTTTAAGTCCCCCCAGTCAGTGTACCTCAACAGAGGGGTAACGAATAAACGGGACAGAGTGGAGTGGTTCTGTTGGTACTGGTTGGTGGAATCGCTGCTTTACCGTTTGTTGTACTTCAGGTCCGCTCAATCTGCAACAAGTCACAGGCTTGTCCTTGAAATCCCGTAGAAATAAACCCCTTAGAAACACAGAATATCTCATGCTATTCGTTGTATTTTTTGCGCGGTCTCCGTATGTACATAGACGGCCTCACCGTAGCTTACGTGGCTACGGAAACTGTACAGGGCTGATATGGGAAAGTGCACGCGCACGGCGGAGGGTTCAACTTGCCATGTGACCATAGCAGCCACAGAAACTACAGGGAGGGAAATGCTACACGAGCTGCCTTGACAGGTATCTTCCCACATGTCTTCACCAGAGCATCATCAGCCTCTAACTCTGATTATTCGGTCTGAGACAATAAACAATGTTTATGATAGTAGCTAGCAAAACATGCTATATTAATCGTGTCATATTGCTAACCATATCCTCTATTTTAAGCTACAACCTGCGCCAACAAAGCCTGGCAACATTGTTGTTCTGTGATTTGAATCGCCTCCTTACCAGTTCACAATCATTAGGATGAAAAATAATTAGAATCCATGAATCCAGTACTGATCATGAACATTTTTACGGAAATCCCTCATTTGTATGTCTGAAAGTCTCAACCGCGGACGAACACGTAAAGAACCCGAACATGAAAATATCAGCGAGGACCGCTGATAGTGAAGATGGCCAAGGCCAAATCCCAGCTTCTTGAGAGCTGACATCATATTTGTGTGTGTGTGTCTGGAGCTCAGAGACCATATGGTGGAGGAACCACCCACTCATTGGGACACACACACACACATACACTTACACACTTACACACTCCTTTACTTTTAATCTGCCCTTTCCCAGTATCACATGCACACACACCTTAAAACACACACACACACGAGCAGCTAAACCTCACACAGTCGTGAGAGAGATAAATGAGAGCGAAAGTAGGTCTAATATATAGAGGAAGGCTGTGTGCCACGCCTCAGTCCTGAAGTCTACTTTGGATTCACCCAACTGTGGCTGTGGCTGTGTGTGTGTGTGTGTGTGTGGCTGAATATTTCAGTGCTGAAGTATTGGATTCACACCCTGCAGCCTTGCATCCATAGAGAGATACTCTGTGCATTACATCATTACATGCTGGATTTTTGTTGGCTAGTATGTCACCTGGGATGTGAACACATGAGTGTGTGTTTTCACCACATGACTGAGGTGACCCTGTCTCGACAACACATACACACACCTGGACAAGGTGAATGGGTTCATACAGCATGTTTGTGTGTGTGTGTGTGTGTGTGTGTGAGTGTGATAATCATTTGGTCTAAATAAAACACTCTGCATGTTCGGCCGGGCCAAACCGACCAGGGCCTGTACAACAGAAACGTCTTTTTCAAAGGTTGTAATTAAACACCGCTCAAGTCTAAATTCTTCCTAAGTTTCTTCAAAATTTCAGGCTCTTCCTCAATATATATATATATTTTTTACTTATCACTGAACAGACAGGAGACAATTCTGTTCCACCTCAAAGGCTCAAATAGATTTTCAGTCTTGTTGCTAGGGCTGCATCTAACTATTATTTCATTATTCATTCATTTGAATAATGAACGACTATTACTAAATGAATCATTTAGTCTATAGACTGTCAAAAAACAGTGCCCTAGTTTCCCCAGAACCTAAGGTGACAACTTTTTTTTTTACATTTAGTCATTTAGCAGATGCTTTTATCCAAAGCGACTTACGTATGAGAACATTCACAAACCGAAGGCGCAGCTTCGGGAGCATTTTAGGGTTCAGTATCTTGCTCAAGGATACTTCGACGCATGGCTGGGGGATCGAACCGCCGCCCTTCCGATTGGCAGGCAACTGTTCTGCCACCAAGCCACGGCCGCCATTTTTACATGTCTTGTTTTGTCCCACCAACAGCCCAAAATCCAAAGATATTCCGTTTTTTATGATATATAAAGCAGAGAAAAGCAGCAAACCCTCACATTTTGGAAACCCGCAAATGTTTGGTGTTTTCGCTTGATGAATGACTTCAACGACTAAAAGATTGACTAACTGTAAACCATTTGAACGTCGACCGACCACACGTATAAACAACAAAACTTAATGTGTGAAATAGTGTGCGGTGCAATAGGTTTTATATAAGGCGTAAGAGAATATGAGAGAGGGTGGCGTTAACTAGCTGAAACGATTGATTTAAAAAATGAATCCGCAACTGTTTTGATAATCGATTGATCATTTAAGTCATATTTCAAGCAAAAATAGCAAACGTCTTCTCAAATGTTTGTCTTAACATTACAGTAAACTGAGTGTCTTTGGATTTTGGTCATAAAAAGACATATGAAGACTCACCTTGGTTTGTAGGAAATTGTGATTATTTATGACCTTTTTTTTTTTTTTATAGCCCAAACCATTCATCAGTGAATTGTGAAAAGAATCATTAGTTGCAGCCCTAACTCTTCTGTCTGTGTAAGCAGTCACTGAAGTATCCAGAACTGGGCTACAGTGAATTGGGTTTTGTGTGGAAAAAGGATTCCGCACCTGTTATCAATATTATACAGGTTTTGGAACCACGATTGATCACAGTTTTGAAGCTATTTTGAAGCAACCAAAGGAAATTACAGCAGAGTCTTATTTACTTTCAGTGCAGTAAAGTTCATATGATCTAAAGTCCAAACAGCGTTTACAGTGATGGTAAACCAAGACTGAGCAACTGACAGTCCTGTTAATATCTAGCGCCGACTCTCAACACTTATATTCATGGAATGGACCCGACTACGGATTACTTCAATTTAGTTTCACTGCGTGGGATCAGTGTAGTTTATCTTATCCTTTTGATTAACTGATTAGTCAGTCCACAGAAATTAATTCATAATTAATCCCCTAAGTCAAGCATTTGCCTTTTGAAATGTGAGGATTTTCTGCTTTTCTCAGTTCATTTTATATCGTTGTAAATGGAATATGACTATGACTGTTAGTTGGACACAACAAGCAACCTGTAGAAAACACATGGGCTCGGAGCAATATTTTCTGACATTTTATGGACCAGATTATTAGCAGATTAGTCGATAATGTAAATAATCTGCATAGTTGCAGCCGTGGACTTGGGCCATATAATAATAATGAATGATTTGTAGATCTGGGTCCGGGTCTGCGGTGACATATACACAACACAAACATTTCATTTCTCTCCATTGGAAGGAGGAGGGGGGTGTTCAAACAGTGTAATGATCTATCATGATATCTTCAAATGCCAACATCATGATATCGTTTTTATAGATATCACCCAGCCACTAGTAACTGCAAAACGCTTCCAAATATTCAAAGAGAAAAAGGCAGAAACTGTAGTCTCTCGCTCTCTCGCTCTCTCTCTCTCTCCTCGGGTCAGGCTGTTTTCTTATCCTTCCTCTCTCCTCCTCTTCACCCTCCTCTCTTTTCCTTTTGCTATTCTCCTCTCAACTCTTTCCTTACTGTCCTCCTTCTCCATCCCTCCTGCTTCTTTCACCAATTCATACTTTCACCCTCCTCCGGTCTCTCTTACGTAACCAGTGAAGCAACTATAATACCATTATCTATAAATATCCCTTCATTTCTCTCACTGTCAAATCGAGGAAATCTTTTTGTTGCTCCACATCCACTTCCTTCCATCTACTACTTATATTTTCTTCTCTGCTATCTTTACAAAAGGGATTCTCTCACTTTCTGTCTGTAACCTTTCACATTTAAAGCAGAAGGAACCTTTTTCACGTCAAAATAAATGAGGTTGGTGCATTTCACCTGTAGGGCTTGATATTTGTGATTTTAAAGGAGAAAAACACCCTCGATGTAGAGATAAATAAATGATCTTTTTTCCATATTGTAAAGTTTATTTGCATGTTGAAATGTAGCTACGATATTTCAACATGTGTAATGATATAAAGAGTACGGTCTGGACCTGCTCTACAGGAAAAGATAGCTTCTGATATGAATTGGCGCTATATAAATAAATGTGAATTGAAAAATGTTGAAAGGTGAGCAGCAGCGAACGTGTGGCTGACGGCGAACAGGAAGCCACATGGATCTTGCCGGTGCCGCGTGTTCAGTATGAAGTACTGCTGCCGTTGCATTTACCCGTTCTGCTCCTCCGTCTTTGAAGACCAACCAACGTGAAGTAGTCCAAATGAAAAATAAGATTCCCTATGTGCTCCAAAGGAAGAAAATTAAAAGTCCTTAAAGTTGTAGCCTAATCCTTAAGATTTCAGTCCTATTTGATTTGACGACACCTGCTGTTACTGGTTGTTTCATGCCGCAGCAAACGCTCTTTGAGCAGCTACTTAGTCAGAAATACGTCTGTTTACAGTGCAGCCAAACAAACTCGGCCTGGTTAAATTAATACTTGCAGCCGCGTGTAGTGTTTCACACCACAGCAGGACGCTGTAAAAGGAGTTTGTTAGCTTGCTGAGGAAATCGAGGTGTGCAGCCTGTCACCTGCAGCTCTTCAGCCAACCGCCCACTGTGGCTGCTGCCACCTCTTCCTCCCTGACCGATTTTCAAGTGATCCACGGTCAAGAAATGGTGAATGTGACAGTGTCTTGTGGATGCATTTATGATTAGCGATGGTGGTCAGCCCTACAACGAGTTTCCCGTGGCTGTTTCACAAGTTCATTGCTTTTTACTGCGAAGCAGCTGCAGTAGGAAACGTTGGGCTAGCGTTAGCAGTAAATTAATCCAGCTCTGACACAGGCTGTAGGAGCGTGAACAGTGAGGCCGATATCACGAGGTCCATTAGCAAACAGTAACGCTGGCTTGCACGCTGCATCGTTTCCTGTGAATCCATCGAAGGCAATTCACCATGAGCATGGCCGACTCCGCCACTAACAATGACAACTACAATTTAGAGAGGTCACTACAGAATGTACTGAATTGAATGGGTTTTGCTGAAATTTCTTTTATCAAAAATAGGATCTAAAACAGGGTTTGATTTCATGAAAAATCTTGAACATTTTGAACAGTTTACTGAACAAATAAAATTAGATTTTTTTAAACTTGTTTCAAAATGTGTTCGGTTATATTCTCACTGACAGTAGGATGTGTGGTGGTGTAAAGCTTCTTGGAATGTCAAATTGTGACGGCTGCCTCCATCACATCTCGTTTTTATTGCTGTATATTTTATTTTCTGTGGCACTTCTTCAGTAATTTCCCTCGTTCTCTCTCTGCCTCTTTCGGTGCCACTTATTGTCTCTTGGAGATTTTGTCAGAAATATTTTGTCAGATTAGTCTCCAGAGTCTCTCTATGCCTCTTTCCGGATTTATTTTTTTCCTCCGCTTTATCGCTCTCAGGCCAAGATCCGTCCGTCTCTCTGTCTCTCCCATCTTGTCCTTTCCCCAGGGGGATCTTTCATGCTGTGTTCTCACCTCCGTTTTAACAGAGAGACGAGAACAACACCCTCCTCCCTCGCCAACACACTCTCCAAATTTTAAACATGGCCAGTGGAGCGCGTCAGCTTGCCCTTTACATGCACTCTTTCTCTCTTATTAAAAACAACGTCAAGACATTAACGTGGGTTCTGGGGAACTGTGGTGGCATTTTGCACTGTTTTCTGACATTTTGTAACTCAAAATTATAGGCTACTGATGCTGCAAGACCTCCAGATATTTATTTTTAGTGTGAGAATCCAGCATATTTTTTAACGTGTGCGTCTCCGCCAGCTGCTTGTCAGCATTCGTCAGATATCGCGTGCTCAGCAGGAATAATTAGGCTTGCAGCCATTAAACACAATTACTCTCACATTTGTCTGCCATTACACGCACACGTTGCCTGACTCGTTGTATGTGTGCGTTTCACCCCACAGATAAGACAAGACAGCCGGTCGGGGGGGTAAACAGGGCCGGTTTAGAGAGCAACACGTTGGATTCTCAGGCTGCTCTTCATGCTGTTGTTGTGGCTGTTGAGGCTTCAGCCTTGACTTGAACGAACAAAGCTTATTTGGAGCTAAACCTGCCCAGTCTGTTCTAATGGTAATGTTCTTCCCAATGATGGCACTGAAGCTGAGTCGAACTCAAAGGTGCTTCAAAGGTGTTTCATAGTGAATAATAGAACTATTAATAATGACTGGAGATTAGGGCTGGGTAATAATTAAATATTATCCCTACTAAACTTTCAGCAGAGTCATATTCTGTAATGATGTGATCTCACCATGGCGCCGTTCTCTAAATGTAAATGTAAATTGTCCATCACACTCCCATCACCTACGGTTCAAGGTGATGTTCTTAGTGAGTGGACCTATGATTAGCAAAGGCTAAAGCAGTGCCAACTGTCCCTCTGTGTGTGTGTGTGTGTGTGTGTGTGTGTGTGTGTGTGTGTGTGTGTGAAAGCAACACAGGTGAAAACACACACCCACCTAAAGCTATACACACAGCTGGCGAAATGTCGCATTAGCCTGTGGTAATGAGAGTTTAGCAAAACCTTAATAATCCATGATCTAGAGCTACATTAGCATTACCATTCTGGCTGCTGGTGTTACACTGTGTGTGTGTGTGTGTGTGTGTGTGTGTGTGTGTGTGTGTGTGTTTTCACAGTGAGGTGTGAGTGTGTGGACAGCTGCAGGGCTGACTGTCATCTCCCACCCTCCTTCTGTTTGTCATCTTTTCAGCCATGTCTGAGCCCCCAATGTCACCGTCACGCCGTACACACACAAACGGCTTCCACCTCCTCACTTACAGGACGGCAGGCTGGTTGTTTGCTTGTTTGTTTGTTTGTGTGACGGCATGCGGACCCCATCTGCTAAGAAAGGCAGAGGAGCCCCATCCTAACTAATGTGAATATAGTTCAACATTTTTGTGAACGGGTATTCCTTCCACAAATAGAATATTCAAATCATTCTTTCTAAAAGTTTGCCACCTGAAACACCATCCCAACGGGATAGAATAGGATGTCTTTCTGCTCATTTTTGGTGTCGCATTCACTCGGTTCCAGTTCATCCCAAAGGTTGTTGCATGCGGCTGTGGTCAGGGCGGGCCAGTCAAGCTCTTCCACATCAAACTGGGAAAACCATATCCCTAAGCCAAGGTTCATATCTGTCGCTATGGACCTGGCTTTGTGCATGGAGGAATTGTCATGTCGAATCAGGAAACTGTTGCCACAAAGGTGGAAGCACACTATTGTCTAAACTATCACTGTGTGCTTTTTCTTTAAGATTTCACTTCATTGGAACTAAGGGTTTAGACCAAGCTATTAAAAAACAAAACAAAACACAAGAGCAGACCAAAAGTATGTGGACAGGGGTGTCTACATACCTTTGACCATATACTGTATTTGAAAAGACTGTTTGCCGGACTAGAAAAATATGATTTGATTAAGGGTCATAAAATGCTTACAACCCAGGAAGTACTGTTAGCCTGGGCTTGCATTTTCTCCCCTGTAAATCAAATCTATTTAACACTTGTGCGGATGTCTGACAACAGAAGGAGAAAGGAATTAAAAGAAATGTTAATTGCATGACATGTTTTGCTTATACTCGCACAAACTCAATTTTATATATATATATTTTATTCCAGGTAACATACTGATCCGTATCCTGATGACTGATTGAAACATTTATTGCTATGTCCTTTATGAGCAGGTGGAGCTAATTAAATTGTTTTAATAGCCGTTGATAAGCTGGACCTCATTTAAGGAAGTGATGGGAGAGTGTAATAACAGCCGTCACTCCCTGTTTCTGTGCAGGCTGCAGGTTTGAAGCTGTCTCTTTGCCGTTCTGTAAGAGGAGCGACCCAGACACGACATTAACAGGTAAGCTCTCTGTTGTGCTTGTATTTCGGAGTCTGTCCTCTGGATTATCTTAGTGACGAAGGTGGATGTAGCGATGGCTGACTAAACAGTTTGACGTTGTTTGGAATAAGTGAGATACAAATTGGGTTCATGTGGATGCAGTGATTTGGATTTTGGCAGACATATTGGCACTTAAGTCCTTCATTCCTGTATTTACCAAGTTAATCGCCGGATTCTGGAACACAATGACATTGCTCAAAAATAAATCAGATGGGTCAAAAATGCAGATCAGGCACTTTGGAAACCAACCCCCAGTTTAGAATTGATCTGGATCAGAAAACAAAGTGCGACCGGTAAAACTATTGCCAAAACTGTCCATTGTAGGAACCCATCACAGTTTAGAGACAGACGTTCAACTTTGCGCACATGGCTGTGGCAGGCACTGTAGGTCACTTTCAGTTTTCCCTTCATATAAAGCGGTTTAGATATTCTCACTAAATGATTGGCTTGTTTACAACCTGACTGATCATCTGGCTGGCTTTTGTTTTATTTTTTTTGGCTCTGTCAGACCTCATAGTAGACAAGTTGCCAGATGTCAGCAATTAGAAATTATGAACAATAACTTTAAAAAATAAGACCCAATTTGTAATAACCCTGAATTCTCCATAATAACAATACAGGACTGGCACCAGCATTGTTTTTAAATGTCTTTTTTTTTTGGTTGCAACCTTATTTTTATATGGGCAACACAACAATTGTTCAGGAACGGAGTATTTCAATTACATATGTAATGGGTTACATCTTATAGGCATACACATTGTGTGTGTGTGTGTGTGTGTGTGTGTGTGTGTGTGTCCATTTCTTAATTTGTTCATATCCTAGTCTTACGGTAAAGGTCAGTTACTCCATTGTTGGAGGGTTTGCCTGCAACCATCCTTATCTTATATGGAAATGTGCCGAGGAGTAGTGTAACAACAGATCAGTCTTCTGTTCCAGGTATTTTCATTATCTCTTTAGCAGTGTCTTGCCACTATGAAAAAATGAACAGACACGCCCTGAAAATATGACAATGGTCAGCCTTTTTTTTTTTTTTTTCACCACACTGCCTCCAGGATTTGCATAAATTTCAGATTTGGAGCCAAACACTATCGTAATAGAACTGTCATCAGGACCTGACGGTCTTATTCTGGCTCTTCCATAAATCATTCCAATCATTCTCCGATATCTCCTGATTCCCTTTACCGTATTCAGTTTGACACGGACAGTCAAGTGGTTTTTGGAGTTTTGTGTTCTATAGTATAATCTTACTATTAGATGTTTTGTTGTCTTTAATCTATATGGATCTTCACTATCTTCTGCTTGTTTCATTTGCTGTGTTAAATGTCTGACAAAACTTAAAATTAGCTATATCTCTGCAAACGCTGGGATGAAAGAAATGTTGAAAAGAGTCACTGGCGTCTTTATTCCGTACATTTCAATGTTTCTGACTTCTGCTAAATTCTCCATATCTTTGAGGCCAACTAACTGCGTTGATACGATGAAAACCCAAGCCAGTTAGTTGCTGACTGCCGAATGTGTGGTTTTATCCAAGACGCCGAGAGGGTTTATTAAACGTGAGCATTTCCTCAGTCATTTCTTGCCGCAGTGATTTTTAGGATTCATTTTCCCGGTCGGTGGCTCTGGTGCAGCTTACCCGGCAGACATGCTGTTCGTTAAATCACTTGTCACAATAAAGACATTTGAGAGGGAACACGAAGCAGCACATCAGCGGACAGTGTTGTGGTTCGCTGAGGGGAAACCAGAGTGTTTCACGTTATGTAAGTCGGCTGTAATGGGATTCTGTCTTTCTGGCCTGATGGCTCCCAGCATGCACCGCAGCCTCCATTATTCATGGGGTTGCCATAGTAATGGGGCGGAGTCGGACAGCTGGTAGCTCAGGGATGGAGACCCACCCCCACCCCTACCACCACACCTGTGTGTGTGTGTGTGTGTGGGAGAGGGGGGTGGGGGTTTACTGTGCTCATGAGAACGGGGACTCGGCCATGCATTTTTTATGTACTGCCTCGTTGTGTGTGCGTGTATATATTGCCACATTGTGTGAGTATTTGTAATGTACAAGCATAGACCTACAAAAAGGGGGTGGGTGATGGGATAAAATCTTCTTGATGTTTAGTGGGAACCTGTTTATAAAGTGGAAATGACCAATGACCGCAAAGGCAAAAACGCAGCGAAGCTTTTTAATCAACCTTCTGTTTCTTTATTCTTCCACTTCTGTTCAGTTTTGACAAATTTGTAATTGGAACGATGCGAAAGTTTTGAAATGTTTTGAAATGATGGTGGTGCATGTGTGTGTGTGTGTTTGTAATACCTTTGAGACAGGTGTATCACTCCTTGCCAGTGTGTGTGTGTGTGTGTCGTCCTGTGACTTCAGGGCTGGGCTGAGATCAACACAGCCTTCTAAGAATCACGTTACGCGCACACAGACACACACACAACCTGGTACATCTCTACTTGTGAGGACTCCCATTGACATATTGCATTCCCTAGCCCCTTATCCTAACCTTAACCATCACAACTAAGTGCCTAACCCTAACCCTTACCCTAAACCTAATCTAAACCCAATTCTAGCCCTAAAACCAAGTCTTAACCCTCAAACAGTCCTTTGAAGGTCTGCTGAAAAGTGAGGTCCGGCCAAAATGTCCTCACTTTCCAAAAATGTCCATCACTCCCAAGAGCCAAAACGCAAATTGGTCCTCACAAAGATGGCTGTACAAGTGCACACACATGCATGCACATCCAGTTGTAAGCCAGGATACACCCTCCACCCTCCACACACACAAAATGTACACAAATGGAAGACACACACATAATACTGTAGCTGTCATATACAATAACACACATGCATTTTTGCTTGAAAAATTACAAACTATTAATTGATTTAAAAAAAAACAAAAAACGTTGCTGATTACGTTTCTGACTATTGAGTCATCTAGAGAATAAAGCCAGAGAGAGAGTGAACTCTCAGACCGGTTTTCCAGTGAAAAATGGCTTTGCCTGAATTCCAGTGGACTCATGTTGCTACTCAGCTTTCTTTCTCTTCTTTGATCCCTCGCTCTTTATTCTCCTCTGGCCCCCACTTGCCCCCTTCCCTCTCTCTCTCCTCCTACTTTGTGTTCTCTCAGTACGTCTCTCGCTCCCGCTGGCCCACTTTGTCTCTGTTTTACTTGCCCTTTGTTGTCCTCTTTTGTCATGCTCTTCTTTTTGTTTGCTCGCTCATCATCGGGTCACTCAGACCGGGCAGATATTCCTCTTTGCATTTGGGCTTTTTTCAAATCCTTTTTAAAAAAAAATAAAAAATTCTTTCTCTTTCCACACACACACACACACATTCACATGATAAATAGCTGTGAGCTGCAAACTTTCAAGACAGATTAAACGGAGCGAGGGCTGACGTGATGAGGGAGAGAGACACGGGGGCTTCAGCTGCTGTCACAGTTTAAATGGTATTTTTTGCAAATGACTTGTTTCTTTATTTGTTTTAAATGTCATTAGAGGCTGACAGAAGCGGTTTTGCTTTGTTTGCGTGAATTAGAATGAATTAGAATATTTACCTGTTGAGGGTGACAGACAAAACACCTGATCTGCATACCAGCCGAAAGAGAGAGAGACGAAAATGAAAAAGGAGTTGGGAGCTCGTAAGGGACCCAGAGGGAGACAGCTGACTATGGGAATTAGTTTCTGCTGTGAAAAATAGAACCAGAGAGAAGACATCCAGTTTTAAATAGGGATACAACCTCCACCCTCTATTACAGTGAGCACACACACACATACCTGCAGCTTTGTATTATTCAGACTGTAAGAACCTTCTTCTGCTGGTCTGCAATCTATTGGACGCCAGGACTGATTTATCTCCACTGCAGTGTGTGTGTGCGTGTTCCTGTCGTTGTATGTCTATGTGTATATATATATATATATATATATGTGTGTGTGTGTGTGTGTGTGTGTGTGTGTATGCCATGTACTGTGTGATGCATCCACCACGCTTATGGCTCACATTGTGCTTTTCTAACAGTGTTTGTGTGTACTTACGTTTGCATTAATCCTATTAACATCATTAGAGGACTTGCCACTTCATCCTCTGCAATGCACCCTGGGATTGCAGCGAACGCTTCACTCTGGTGTTGGGACTGCGTCTTCACTTTCTCTCCTTAAGCTTCTCGTCCATCATAACCATCTTCTTCTTCTTCTTCTTTAGTGTCCGTTTTTCTTTTTATATTAATGTCCCTGTTGGCTGTTCTCTTCCATGCTTTCCTTTCTACATCTCCTTTTTCTTTAGGTCTTCTCTTACTTTTCGCTTGAGCTGTCCCGAGCCGATCCTAAGCGTCCGGTCTGGTCTGATCCGACCCGGGCACATTTTTAATGGTTCGGTATCCTCTAAACTAAGATCAAATTCCAATCCTGTCTTTACTGCACTCTACTAGGTCCGCCTCAGCCTGCTGTTGTTGCAAACCTTAACCTAATTCTAACAATAACCCTAAAGCCACGTCTTAACCCTCAAAAAGCCCATTAAACTTGTGGGGTCCAACATTTTGGCCTCGCAAAGCTGTCGGGGAATCCACATGGATAGTGGGCTCCTGGTTTTTGGTGTAAATTTTGGGGCAGTTCAGGTAACAGCTCCTCATTTAGTTATTTGTTTTAGCAGAAATGACACGTTGCTGCTGGCAGATCATATCAGCTGTCGCTACTTAATGTTCGTTCCCTTAATGTAACCTGATGACCGTCCAAAAGTAAACGAGCGTGTTGTTGTTTTGTGTGTCTGTACATCACGTCATGTTCAGTCGCATCCTCCCAGTTAAAGTTTCACTGCTGTCATAGCGATAATTTAAGCTTATAAACTTTTTTAACTATTGGGCCTCCTCCAGTACTTGGACCAAGTAGCTCGTGAGAAATAAGGTGTCAGATTTAGTAGCTGTTGTTTCAATGTGTCAGATTTGTATTTAATGAACAGTTTAGTGGACTTGCTATCAGCACTCAATAGCAAAGGATTTGGATCTGGATCGGAGCCAAAAAAAAGTTTGATCTGGATCTTTTTGTAGTTTTTACTCATTTGCTCTGCGTTTATTCGACCCATTTAGGCTACATTTTCATTCCATCCTTGCTTCCTTGTTTCCTTCTTTCCCTCCCTCTCTCCCTGGTATTTTCCAGCTTCAGGTCTTCTGCTTCCTGTAAAACCGATCAGGTCTACTTTGGACGGCCAATCAATCGCAGGCAGTGAGTCAACACTGACCAATGACCGCTGCTGATTCAGACCTTTGCTGTTATGTCAGACACACAGAGAGTCAGAGAGGCTTAGTTGATAGATCATTAAGGACTTCTGTAATGCTCTTTCCTTCCCGTTATTTCTGCCTCGTCCTTCCACCAGCTTAATGTTCATGTGAAGGGGAAAAAACAACTCTAAACATAGTTTACATTCACGTTCTGCCCCAGTTTTTGTGTATGTTAAAATATATTCTGCGACACGGTGACTCGACACTGACCAATCACAGGCGCTGAGTCTTGCAAAATAGGTTTGCAGAACACAGAAGATGCCTGTTTCGCTGTCGTGTCTTGGTGAACAAGCGAGAAATATCCAATATGTTTGAACACTTGCCAACGGTTTCTTGAATTGCTGAGCGCACCGCACAGTGAGCAATAAATAATGCGAACAAATGGACTGCATATATGGCTAATAATAATTTTTTTGTAGAAATGTTATCCTAAATTAGCAACTTATTGCACATTTGAGGATTGTTTCAAATAAAACAAAAATCAACACATTTGAGGTCAGTCAGTCATTTTCTACCGCTTGTTCCCGTTGGGGGTCGCGGGTGACTGGAGCCTATCCCAGTGGCACCCCGGCACAGAGACAGACAACCATTCACTCTCACATTCATAAAACGTGGAAACGCTTCACGAATTTGCGTGTCATCCTTTAGGCACAGAAAGTACCATCGAAAGTTGATAGGGCAGACATTCGAATGCGACGTTGCCGCCACGGGGGCCCACATTTGAGGTTGCAAAACAATTCACAGCTGTTTCCAAGCATCAGTCAATATTAGGACTGCAGATTTCAATGATTTGGACGTGTTAAAACTATCAATAGCTGGTTAAGCATTAAAAAATAATGCAACAAAGTGCAGGTTTTCCTAAATAAGAGTGTTTTATACTACTGACGTGACTCGTTTTTTGTGCGCGTGTTTGTGTGTATCTCCAATTCATTTAAACAGACGGAGACACCACCTAGTGACGTAACACGGTACTGCACTAAAACCACCGTACATTTTCTTGCTATAAAAAGGGAGTGTCACGTCTTGATTGACAGCTGAGGCCGGCTCGCGATTGGGTCGGCCGGGTGTGTGGGCGGGGCCTCGATACCGCGGCTCCAACTCCCGTCGCTGCTGGGCAGACTCTGGCTCCAAATGACCTCAAATGCGCATGATGGCAGCTCCTGTATCCGGGATATTTTGGCTTCGGTTTTGTACAGTGGGAGGAAGTGGAGACGCCGCGTCCATCTTTATATACAGTCTGTGGTAACACCCCACCGCCCTCGTCTTCTACGGTGGGAGTTAATACATTTTTAATTTGATTATACAAGGCGATTAAACGATTATCATTTAATCCGCTAGTCAGGATTGGATTATAATATTTGAACTATATATTATATGTTTAGGTGAATTTATTTGCTATTTGTAATAGAAGGAGATTGTTTTAATTTTCACTGACACAGCAGAAAAGCATTTAAAAGTGAAAGGAGACGCACGGGAGAGAAAGTTGTGATGGAAACACAACACCAGCGTCGGGGTCAAAGTGTGTGTGTGTGTGTGTGTGTGTGTGTGTGTGTGTGTGTGTGTGTGGTCTAAAGGGCACGACAAAGCTGAAACATCAGGTCTCCCAGTTGGGCGTCTTAATGTGACCTTGTAGTCCATGTCAGCATTGATTTATATAGAGCTCTGGTTGTGTGTGTGTGTGCTAGCTCTTTATTGGATTTTGCTGTGTATGTGTGTGTGTTGTGGCTCGTCTCAAAGATAGCCTCTCTGGAGTCCATGTTGTTGGTGATTATTTTGTAGTATGCATGTACTTGATCATTAGACACACACACACACACACACACACACACTTGTGGCACAGGTTTGTGGGGACCCGTCATTGACACAATGCATTCCCCAGCCCCTAACCTTAAACCTAACCATCACAACTAAATGCCTAAACCTAACCTTAACCTTAACCTAATTCTAACCCTAAAACCAAGTAAAACCAGCATTGTGGCCCCACAAAGGAGGTGGGACCCCACAAGTATAGTGGGCTCCTGGTTTTTAGACCCCACGAATATAGTAAAACAAGCCCACACACACTTTACTTTAACCAGGACCTCAGAAATGACGTTTTGCCTCTGTGGGACCGGGTTTTGGTCCTCACACACAGACGCTTACAGTATCTAGTGTAGTTTGTATTGTTCTCTAGAACAGCATCTAATCTTTGGCATCTGGCCCAGCCTGAACTCTGTGAGCTGTTGTTGAACAGCAAGTACGGCTGCCACTAACTTTCATTTAATTATCGATTAACCTGCTGACTATTTACTTGATTCATCAATTCATCTTTTGGTCTATAAAGCATCAGAAAACACACAAAAACGGCCATCACAATATCCCGCAGCTCAAGGTGACGTCATCGGATTTCTATTTTATTCGGTCCAAAAGTTTATAAGCCCCAAAGTATTTTATTTTACTATCGTGTAAGAACAAGAAAAGCCGCAAATTCTCACACTTTAGAAACTGCAACCAGTGAATTTATGGCATTTTTTTTCTTGAAAAATGACTTAAACGATTAACAAAAATGTTGCCTGTTTATTTTAAGACACAGTAACAGTTACTGTTACTTTTATCGATTAATCGCCTAGCCATTGCAGCTCTAGATCAAAGCTCGCTCAAAGATATTTTCCCATCAACCTTTGAATGCATTGTATGTTGATACTGCAAAACACACATTTTAACACAAGGTCAGTTCTCTCTTTTCTCTCTCTTCCATGCTCTGTTGATTTGAATCCTACTTCACATCTATTAAGTAGATTATGTTTCCTGTTCAACACTGAAGACCCTGAGCATTGGTTTGTGACAAGACCATTTCCATATCCAACCGTTAAAGCATTTTCTGTATTAAATCAGACTGTGCTCAGTTGAGCTTTAAAATAAAACTTTGCCCATAAACAAGAGAAATAGCATTAAATATGAGATGAGCAGGAGGGGGTTTCATTTTGCAGGACTGTAAGTTTAGATGCTTTCTGGTTTAGTAGATGGCGAGGAAGAGGAAATAGACTGAACTGGATTTTTCTTGTGAGTTATGATGTATTGAATTAGACAAGCTGAATGGAGAGGGCAGCACAGGATTGCCTCAATAAAACAGAAATGTTTTGGCACTTACTTGAAGCTCAATGGTTTTTGGCGATAATAAATAAATGAGGATGTCGGCGTGACGTTGTTGGCCCAAAGAAGTGGCTCTGGATATTACAAATATGCATATTATCTGCAACTTTTGCTCAATGGTAAAACGACAGTGGCAGTGACACTGGTTCAGTTTGACACTGAGTAGAGTTGAGATCATAATCGGGAGCCGGTTTGTCCTGTAGACCGGAGAAGCCGGAGCTTATCTTATCACGCGTCTACACATCTACTGTAAGACAGTCTCCAAAGTTTAGGAAGGGCTAGTAGCTACACGTTTAATTGGTTTTCTTTCCGGCCAGTTCACTCTGAATTTACTGACTGAAGTGGTTAACCTCCTTCTCCTCCTCGCCCCAGAGTCTGATGTCTTCCTCCGTTTTAGTCCTGCTTCATAGTGTTTCGCACTACACTTTAGAGATGCTTAGACAACTGTACTGGCATTTGCTGCCCTGCTTTTGCTTGTGTGAAATACTCCTTTTAGCCATACTGGTGGACGGTCTGCTGGCCCAGACTTATCTCAACAACCATTGGATGGGTTACCATCAAATTTGGTTTAGGCAGTCATGGTCCCCAGAGGATGAATGCCCCACCTTGCGGGATCTCATGGCCAAGCAGATGTAAACAAAACGGGGACTGACGAGACTGGATGAAAAAATGAGACACAGTCAACACGGAGAACTGGAGGTGAGATTTTAACTGTGAGTTTAAATATCTGTCAAGAGTAGTAGGCTGGCTACCGTTAGCCTCAAGGGCCAGAGTGATTACCGTTGCTTGGCAACACCGTCAGCTGCTCCAGGCCTTGTAAACGCCTCCGTCTCTCTCATTGGCTATTGTGGTCCCGCTCAGACAGTACTGACGTAATCATCCAAATACTAAATATCAAAAATGTTTGATATTATCGGGGCGGCCTGATGAGTCTTGCGAGCAGGTTGGTAAGTTTAAGGCTGGATCTGTAAACCCCTCACATTACCAGATAATCTGGGCCGAACATCGGTACCGACCAAGGTCCCAGACCAGATTTAGCCTCTGATTGTCGGGAGCGGGGGAATCAGGGGATAAATCTGCCCAAACCTCCTGTAGTGTGAGCCCAGCTTAAGTGGTGGTGTTGAGTTCAGTTTTCTGTTTGTTATGTGCTTCTGTTGGATGCTGTTTCCTATCTATAGATATTTCTTTGTTTGTATAAATACGCAACATTTTCTTCAAGACACCTAACCTACAATTATGAGAAATATATTATTCGCTCCTCCGCCCAGTTACAGAGCAGCTGCACCACTCTCGCCTCCTATAACAGCCTATAGTCTTATGTTTGACATGGAAATCTGTGATGTGAAGATGCCTGATTTTCACGAGTCCTTGTCATAGTGCAGTTATATAATCCTGATGCACCACGGAGCGTCTCCCCTGATTGGCTGCTCTTGGCACTGACAGCAAGAGTCAGTCACACTGACCAGAGGCTGTACCAGCGCCTGGTTCAAAATTGGTTTAGCTGTCTTCACTGACATTCAGCACCGGAGCTGAGAGCGTCGGCGCAGCAAACAGAAATGAGTCGCGCTGCTCTGTTTCCATCACAATTAGTTTTGGAAAATTTCCGCACAAATGTTGACTAGGTTTGCAGAAGTCTGCCATGCTGTTATTCTCCATTACTCTGTGTACAATGACGCAGCTAAAAAAAAATGTTTGCAGTGATTCGACTGACAAAATGAGATTTGACTCTGGGTCTTCTCAGACGGCATCCCCAGCTGAGTGACTGAAATGTAAATGATCAGAGGACTGTGCACAGCAGGGAGGGGTCACCCAAATGATCTCAGTAGGTAGGGTACCAACTTGATTATGTAAGTTGTTTTAACCAGCACCGATCCCCTGTAACATACACACACACATACACAGTGGCCTCAGATGGCCCCTGAAGGCAATATGCTGAGGCGGGGCTGACAGATGGTTGTATGGAGCAGGTTGTGTTTGTGTGTGTGTGTGTGTGTGTGTGTGTGTGTGT
>CM022478.1:4072264-4111384 GCA_011952105.1 Coreoperca whiteheadi | reverse complement strand
GTTTTTTGATGTCACGTTGTGAAATATTGTAGTAAAACAGAACATTTAATTAATTTAGATGTAAAAAGTGAACCACAGAATCTTGATATGACAATTTTGTTAGAATACAATCATATGGGTGGCGCCCTGTGGGCTCGCACGCCCTTTGTGCCGGGGCCGGGTCCTCGCTGCGGCGGCCGGGTTGGCCCTTTGCAGTGTGCCGTCCCCTCTCTCTCTCCCCCTTTCCCGCACTATAAACAAAGGCAAAAAGGAATTACAAAATAAAAAAGACTACAGTAATATGGAGAATCGAAAAATGAAAACAATTGCATTATGGCCCAGCTGTGGCTGTTAGTGTAGAACATCTGGTTCTCTTAAGACTATCGGCCCAAATCAGATTGTTTGCGTATTCAGATTGGTATCAGGTTTCTTGATGCTGGATGGCAACAAAAAACCACATGGAAACCTGAACCTCATCCTGGTGGTCTGAAATTCACCTAAAGTGGATTCAGTGGGTTCAGTCTGGATGCGTCCAATCAGCCTTTAAAGCAGCACATACAGACCACGCCGGCCCGCTGTGACCGCTACATGAAACACGGCAGTGTAAAGCTTATCTGCCTCCTCAGCCGCTTAGGCTTTGGCATCATCATCATGACGACTAGATGCGGCTTTGCTGTGTTGCTGGTTTGCATGCACCGATGCCACGACAGCACCCTGGTTCTTAAGGTCAGAATACCACAAATCCAAATCGATCGCTTTCATATAAGCAGGTTGGAGAAAGACTTGCTGTCTGCTGTGTGAATACGGGCGCCATGTCTGATCTGTTCATCTAACTGTATTTCCTGGAAAGGTCTTGAAATGTCTGAAATAATATTCAAGGGGTTAGATAGTTGTGAATGCAGTTAAATATAGGGATTTTTGTCTATTTTTAAAACTTGTTGTTTCTCAGTGCACTTTTGCACTTGTAGGAAGTGAAACTGGTCATAGCGTCCGATTGGCCAGCAGCTGTTGTTCTTAGTCATAGTCTTATTTTCTGTTTAAATCAATATTTAAAGGTCCTAAACAATCTTAATTCTAAGCATATGGACTACGGCTTGATAACGTAATCGTTATTGATTATTGATTTATTTTCTTGATTAATCCACAAATCTTTCGGTCTATAACATTTCCTGAAACCGAGCACGGCAGCAAATCCCTCACAATTGAGAAGCTGCTTGAAAAATGACTTCTCGATCATCTGACTAACTTGTTTAAACTCTGAAAATGGACCCTGCCGACACACTGAGCTGAGAAAAATAAGACTCCAGCACTAAACAACGACACAGAGGCGCCTGAAAGCCGAAAGGACGTCGGGGAGCGACCCTGAAGCACAAAGGATTGGGGGTAAAATGAGAGGGAATTTGAACATCTGAACAGATTATGCTCTGCAGCGGACGTTCCCTCGGTGCAAAGGCACTGAACACCTCCAACTACTGAAGTGGGTGTGTTTGTGTGCACATGCCCCCCTGCTAAGAGACAGTCTGTTATTTGGTCACACACTCTCTCCGTCTCTTTATCCTCACCCCCTTTCTCTCTCTGCTTAATAATCCTTGCTTTATTTAGTTCAGCTTCTATTCTCTTATTTTCTACTTCATCCTCTCTCTACGTCTCTACGTCTCTTGCCCCGTCCCGTCCAGGCTCGTCGTGTCCTTTCGTTCATGCAGAAGAAAACCACCCTCCCCCCTTTCTCGTCTCTCTCTCTTTCCCCTCGTCTCCTTTATGTTTGGCCACGTCTTGCTCCTTAAAATTACCATCTGTCTCACTACCGCATGCACGCACGCACACACACACACACACACACACACACACACACACACACACACACACACACACACACACACACACACACACACACACACACACACAGATTGCCACCTGACAAAAGACTCTCAAGGTTTCAGATGAACATCCTTAAAACACACACTCTCTTTTTTGCAGAAGCATCCAGTAGTGTTTACTGGTAAAATATCTGTTTTGTTCATTCCAAGCGTCTAAAGGATAAGGCTGGTGTTATTCTGTAGTGTCCTTATGGTTAGCAAACAAAAGACCCTTAAACCAGCAATGAGTTAGTGCGTCTCTCAATACCTTCTGAATTCCTGTCTGTGGCTCTCGGCTCCGAGCCCATCGGTTCCTACTGACAATGTAAATCTTTAAAATCTGGTAACAAATGTAAAGTTTCACTTTAAAAATCCACAGAATAAACTGCAGTGTGTGTGTTTGTGGTGACGAAGGAACACTGCAACAGTGGAGCTCTGTGGCCCAGAGGAAGAAGATGCATCAGGCTGTGACACACACACACACACACACACACACACACACACACACACACACACATCCAAACCACACCCATTATAATTTGGGTCTTTGAAGTTCCTCGGGAGAGTCCCTGGTTTACACTGTTCTTCTGTATTCAAGACATTTTTAATCTCCATTTGACCTGATAGATATAAAACTGTATTCCCTGTTTATGCTACTCAGTTTATTAACTTTTCTTTTTGTCTTGACACTGCTTTGCTTTAGGATATGTTACTAAAAAACATTTTAGATTTTTCTTATTGTCAACACATGATTAAAACAAGTATTGTGTGTGTGTGTGTGTGGAGACTATGTCCTTTTGAACTTGAAAATAGATTCTGTGTGAGGTTGCGTGTTTGCATTGGGACTTGTTCATGTATCCATATACATATATATATTTTACACACTGTATGTGTGTACGCTGGCTGTCAAATCTGGTCTGTAAAATATGTTAAAATATACATTTGAAGTCTGGGCCTTGGGGTTCGTCTCATTACCGTGACGACAACGATGTTGGAGTCGACTGCTCACAGACGAGACAAAATTTGATGTCTCCTCATCACTTGCACCCCTCTTCCTTCTCCGGTATTTCCTTGTCTCGATCAGTCCAACCAGTTCAGTCTCTCTGCAGTTTATGTCTTGACTTCACGCTGTTGCTTCAGGGCTTCCAGCGTTCGGAAGAAATCAGATGCAGTTGACTCTTCATCTTTCTTCCTCTTTTGCTCTCTTATTGTGTTTTTTTTTGGCCAGCAGGCTGCGGTAACGTCTCCGTCTCTCCTTTCATCTGTCTCTGTCTCTTGCTCTCTTTGTCTCTTCCTGTTTACCTCTCTTATTTATCTCCGGCCTCACTCCACACACACACACAGGTTGTTACTGCCGCGTGTGCGCCGAGCGTCCCACAGCGTTGAGTGTGTTTTGTTTGTTGTAGCAGCGGGAGCTCCAGGCGCAGGCAGGGGCTCTGTGGCCTCGCCATGCCCAGAGACACTGAACTCTCCTCGGGTACGACTGGGGGTGGATCCCCCTCCCCACCCCTGCTGGGTCTAAGTGTTTAACAAGGATGGAGCCAGAGAGGGAACCAGCCTGCTTGGTACAAGTGTGTGTGTTTGTGTGTGTGTCAGCAAAAAAACAGCTACAATACACTAGAATAAAATAAAACATTAGCAGAATTGTTCTGCTGTCAAATCAAACATAAATCTGTACGCAGATGTGTCTAAACATACCATAAATAAATAAAGGCTGGCTTGTTAAACAGCACCCACACAAATGAGGCTACCTGTGAGATGCAACTGAGACAGTTTGGCCCATTTTCATTTATCACTTCATGGATCTCCCCAGAGATAAAATCCAGACATGCTGTAACGCACTCCAGTCAATGTCTGCAACTAATGATTATTTTCATTATCAATTAATCTGATGATTATTCCCCTGTGTGTTTTCCTGACCCTCCAAAAGCCGAAGACATTTCGCTGTATGCGATGTAAGATGAGGAAAACCAGAAAATTCTCACATTTGAGAGGCTGGAACAATTAAACATTTGGCGTTTTTGCTCGACAAAGGACTTAAATGATTAATCTATTATTGAAATAGTTGCCAATTAATTTTCTGTTAATCGATATATGTATGTATAGAAACTATCGAAAGATAAATCATAGTTGCATTTACACATGGCTTTTTCCATGTGAGCGTTTGACCCATCGAAATGCTAGAACATGCCTCCACACGCTGTATGTTGGCAATGCACATGGGCTGTTTTTTAAACTTACACCATTTTTTCCTGTAAAATCATTCCAGCAGAATTCACAACAAATGGCTCAGTGGTATTAGTGTCTTTATTGGTGCTGTCTGAGCTTCAACAAACCCAACTTTAGCACGACTAGCTTCTAACTGATTCGTCTTAGGAAAATGAGCGGAAGACAAACTCCATGTAAAGAGAGAGAGGGGGGGGGGGGTAGGAACCAGTCGGCCTTCAGGATGCATCATAAAAACGTAGCTAATCCGACTGTGGGCCCGTTGCAGGTGATGGTGTAGTGTGTAAAACTACATACTACAGTGAACCAAACCAATGCAATGTTTTGGCACTTCAACAAACATTTCGTATCTTCTTTCGGGTAAATGTTTGCTCGGACAGCGGGAATAAAGGGATGCAGTGCGGGCGGAGATAGTGAAGACTGTGCTGTGTTTAAAATGCAATGACGTGCACTAACGTGTGTGTATATGTATGTGTCAGAGAGGGATTGTGTGTGTGTGTGTGTGTGTGTGTGTGTGTGTGTGTGTGTGTGTGAATGCTTCTTCCAGTAAACGTGGCTGCAGAGGCTGACATGGCGTTTCCAGGAAGTGCTGACCTTTAATGGCAACTCTCTCTTAAGATGTGTTTGTGTTTGTGTGTGTGTGTGTGCATAATGTAAGACTCTGTACACAGACATAGACATGTACAGTATCTGTCTATGTGTGTGTGTTTGTTAAATGTTTATTTTGATTATCTCTGATGCAGAAAGTGAGAGAGAGAGAGAGAGATACCGAGTGAGTGAGGTGGAGGGATAACAGAAAGTGACCGAGGTGAGAGCCCAGATTGATGAGCTTTATTTAATCTGTGTATTGATATGAAATGTGACGGGGGAGGGGGGGTGACTATGGGGCACATTAGGAGAGAAAACACACACATTCATAAAAACGTTCTTCTGTGGACGCTGGCCTGGCCTCAGCGTCGCAGCGCTCCGGTACATTTCAGAGAGATGTGACCCCAGCAGCAGTAACGTGTTTTTTCCAGAGACTTGATAATCACGTTTCGAAGGCTGCTACTGAGCTGTTGTGATGAAGGCATGGGAGGATCAAATACTAACCGAATGATTCCCCATTTAAAAGCTACACTAATCAATATTTCTTTATAGTAAATGTGGATCAAATGACTGTAATGTAAAAGGGTTGTCAAAGTGAAAAACATTGTTTTATCATCTTTCAGCTTTGTTTTCTTATTTTTGAGCCTTACCTCCACTTTCATCAACCCCGTTTCCAGCAACAGCAGGCCGCCGTTTTCAGTAGAGATGTCTCGAGCCGATCCTAACAATCAAAAATGCTCTGATAAACCAGCATTTAGCAGCTAAAAAGCTTGGTATTTCCCTCAGCAGTTGGTCGAGACCAAAAACAGAGCTAAATGGAGAGTGAACGTTAGACTTGCATTCATCAGGTGGACACAAAGGGCGACTCTAGTATGTTGCTCTGTGGAGTCGTCGGATTTAAATAACAAATAGATGCCGAGCTGCAGAGAGTCTCAGTTTCTCCAGCTGAACATTCAGAGTAATGTGGGTCAGAGAAACTGATCCGACATGATTCACCATGATGGGGAGCAGAGGACACGCTCACTACTATAGACGCTGATATCGCTGAGCACTTTATCACATAGCAATTTACATTATTACCATTTGACTGTACCTGTGTTTATATTTACATATTGAACATGTCCGCTTCGCCTTGTAAATTCTAACTTGTTAAACTCAATAAAGAGTTTTCTAAAACCAAAGGAAAAGGGAGGTGAGACGGAGAGAAAAAGAAAACATGGGTAAGACCAAACTGGTACAAACTTAAGTTTAGAAAGACGCAAAGGGAGCGATGGATGAAGCAAAAAGCTAATAAAGTCATTGAAGGAAGGGAGGGGGAAAGAAGCAAAGAGGAGGAGGTGAAGAGTGAGAACGTTGTCGGCTAGAGAAATGGATTGGTCGGCCGTGACAGCTCCGACAAATTGTGACTCACCGATACGCTGTAATCATCCTGTGTGTGTGTGTGTGTGTGTGTGTGTGTGTGTGTGTGTTGCAGTTCAAGATATCACATAAGGTCTCTGACACTGACATTTTCTCATCAGTCAGACAGTCACACACACCGCTGCTGTGCGCTAAGACAGTCTCGTCTGTCTCTACGCACGGTAAACAAAGACTGTTGGTGTTGTTGTGTTTAGATGTTGTTGATCCGTTCGTTGCTGTGCTATTCTTTTCTTTTTTTTCCTCAGGTTGCGTTTGATGGTTGCAGACTCTCAAATGTAAAGGTTGGCGTCGTGTTGCCCTGCCATGCTGTTACTCATCACATTTCTTAAAGACACAAACATACACTTTCCAAGCTCTAATCGTTAGTTGTTGTTAATGCTTAATATGTGCCAAAGAAAGATTTTTAGTGTGAAGTGTGATTTGCGTTGACTAGCTAACCCCCGCCCATTTACAGTTTCGTTTTGTGTCAAGTCCCGCTGTGCTGGGATTGGCTAGTGCTCATTACTTTGACGCGTCCTTGTGATTGGATGGTAGCTGTGAGCACAGCTGTGCCCCCCCGGGACGACAGAGGTCCTCGGCGCTCCCTCGCCTGTGGCTTCATTGCAATCCTTTTCCAGTTCCAGTTCCAGCTCTTTATTATGAAATAGGAAAGATCTGATTAGTTAATTTACCACGCTGTGAAACTCACTTTATTCATCCTCTGGTGACCATTTTTAGAAGGTCAATTGACGTGTGTTTGTTTGTGTGTGTGTGTGTGTGTGTGTGTGTGTGTGTGTCATGTAGCAGACAGTGTGTGGGTTTGTTTGATAACAGGGCTCCGCTGAAACTGACAGTCGTGTCTGAAAAATGAGACCTCTGTTGTCGTGTGTGTGTGTGTGTGTGTGTGTGTGTGTGTGTGTGTGTGTGTGTGTTAAAGACAAAGATTTATAATTAACTCTCAGGCTATTTTTAAAGAGGCTATTTTAAGGTTTAAAGGTGGTGTGATTCAGTTTCAGTAACTGTGTGTGTGTGTGTGTGTGTGTGTGTGTGTGTGTGTTTTAGATCAACAGACAACAAAGGGGCTATCACTTCCATGTAAACAGTGGTTGTTTGTATGTGTGACGCCACCTCTTTACGTTTGTGCGTGTCTTTTTACCCAACAGACACAATAAACTGTGTGTGTGTGTGTGTTTCCCACTTCCTCGTGTGACTCACCTTGTGACATCAGCATCTATGGGAGGCGGGGTAGGTCAAAAGGCCTCCGACAGAGCCTCGCACTCTCAGTCACTCTCCTTGAACCTTCAGTCGATCCAACGTTTTCTTTTCACACACAGTCATTTCTTCTTTGTTTGTTTCTTTGTGGAGCGACTTGAAGCTGTAAACGTGTGTGTCTCGCTGAGGTCAGATCTACCTGCTGCTTCGTGAAGGGGATTTTAAGTGAAAACTCTTCGGCTCTTTGTTTGAATCTCCTTAAAGGTTTGTTTGAGCACAAGCAGGAGGTGTTTCTGCTTGCTTCCCTGCTTGCTTTTCTTTCAAGTCTATTTATGCGATTTTGATCGTGGTTTAGGTCTTGTTTTGCGAATGCCTTCTCAAAAAGCTGAAAACGGCTTTCATTGTATAATGCTGGTCTTTTCTCTGCTTGTAGTTTATAGCTTATAACTTAAGCATGAAGCCAGTCTCTCCTCTCCCTGAGGCCAATAACAAATCTGTTAATAAAGTGTTGAAAGTGACGAAGTGCCGCATTAAAATGTAGATGTTTTCGCTCATTATGTACGGCAAATATATAAAGTATCCAAATTGCTTTCAGTCACCTGATGGAGACTTTTTTTTTTTTTTTTTTTTTCTTTAAACATTTTTTAATTTTTGAAAAGGCATCTTGTGCAAGATGCCATCACACCCCTGCAGCTGGTGACCAAAACTCAGCTCAGTGGGAGGTTTTACCATTGATGCTGTAAAGTGTTCACACAGTTCTGAGGTTTTGCGAGAAGAACTTCCCATCTGCAGAAAGAGACCCATAGTGAGATTTGAGTTTTCGTAGGTTTAAATTCGGAATTCGAGCTACACAGACACGAGCTTTCCTCTTAGTGATCTGTATGGTCTTTTGCTTTGTCCTGTGAAATGCGTTTGTCACGGCTCTCTCAAACACTAAAGGGGCACTGACTTTACACATGAAGATGAGCTTGTACGTCAATGTTGAGTGCCAAGCTTGGGAAAACAGCCGTATGGTGTCTTCAGTGGCTCTCGAGGAGCTTTGTCGAGTCTGAGAAAATAACCTCTGATAACATCGCGAAGGTCACCTCAGCTTGGGAAGCCTAATAAAAGATGCTACGGTATTGAGTTGCATTGTGGGAAGTGTACGATCCGGTGTTTATGGAGCTTTGACCCACACTAGGGACTAAAAGTCAGGATCAAACCTAGTTGGTTTGCTCTGGTGCAAATCAGTGGGCTGGCGCTACAAGTTTTCCACCTGGTGCCGTTTCTTTTCACACTAAAAGCCACGTGAGAACGCTGACTCCTCTCACTGGTTAGATGTGTCGGGGCGGGAGCAAGGAAGTAAACACAGGAAGAAGTTCCCGAAGGAGCTCCTAGTTTGCCAAACATCAAGAAGGCAGCACTCATCGTTGGCTTGTCCAGGTCAGACCTTCATTCACTCCCTGGCTAGCTTTCCGTGTGTGGGAGGGGGGAGAAGAACGTTTGTTTTGGTGTGGACCGTCAGGGGGACTTTATCGGGACATTCAGGGGTTATCAGCGTGTTTTACAAATGTTTGGTTCTACTGGAAGACGGCAGACTGGGCCGTGTCACGCGGACACTCATGTATACCACGGCAGAGCTGGCACTGCCGACTTGTGCATCATGGGAAAGTCTCAGATAAGTTCGGAGGAGTGCTGGCATGGAACATTCAACCTCAACCTGGTGTTTGGTTCAACTTAGAAACGCAGATAAGCTTTAGAAACGTAACATTCAGTTTAGTCTTTCGGTGTCGAGTGGCTGTCGTGATTTAACACACAACATTACAACCTCTGCTGAGTTCAGTATTTGTATAATGACACTGTAGCTGCTGAATACACCTGCAGGGACCTGATACTGTCAGGACTTTGTGTTGTCAGTTAAATATTCTTGACAAATCTTCATGGGGATTAACAGATCATTGATGAATCATTAACATCCCTAATGAGATTGTGTGTGTGTGTGTGTGTGTGTGTGTGTGCGTGTGCGTGTTGATTTATTCTGTGTAGCTCTGAAATAGACTCTCCTCGTGAGTCCGCTGGAGCATTTAGTGTGTGATTGTGTGTAGTTTTGCGTGAGGGTGTTGTCACAAAACCAGGTCAGTAAAATGTGTGTGTGTGTGTGTGTGTGTGTGTGTGTGTGTGTGTGTGTGTGTGTGTGTGTGTGCTCTGTTCCTTCTCCCAACGTTTAGGTCTGATTCAGTAGACACACCCACACACACAATGGTTAAGTCAGCATAGTATTTGTAGATCAAACAGTTTGTCATCAGTTTGTCGTCCATATTGTTTTCCTAATATTTTTTACTGCAGACAACAAATAACAATAAAAGTCAACAAATTAAGCTTCATGGGAAAACCAAGAGTAGGAACATTTGATAAATAAAAGGCAAGGCAGGTATTATTTGTGTAGCACCTTTTTAACTGAAGTGCTTTACATACACTAAGACATAACATGCATTGAGACAAGTACAAGACAATACAAAAAGACCATATTAAATAGGATTTAAAAAGAGTAAAATAAAAAACAAGCTTAAATAGGATGAACCAGATTTAACAGGCTAACACGGCTTTCAGGAGGAAATTTAATTGTGCCTGCTATCAAAGTCTACATGTATTCTAATAGTGCTGAAATGAATTGATTTGTCCAATACTCAATTATTGATTAAATAAGTCACTGATTAAGTTCAAGTTATTCTGCTTTCTTCTGTGTCGTATCATTATAAATTGAGCGTTTGGGGTCTTTTTGTTGGTGACAACATAAGTCATTTGAAGGAGTCACTTTGGGTTTATGAACTTTTGTTTTTACATAATCGAGAAAATAATCAATAATGTGAATACTTGTTACTAGCAGCTCTAATATCCATATTATTCCAACAATATCCATTAGTTACATTTTAATTGCTGAATGCTCGTCTTTGATTGGTTGATTTCCCCGCCGCTCACGCCGCCTCACCTGCGATGTGCTGTCGTTTTTGTGCAGGAGCGGCCGGCTGCAGCCTCGCTGAAGATGTCTGATAATGGGGAGGTCGAGGACAAGCCCCCAGCGCCGCCCATGAGGAACACCAGCACCATGATTGGCTCCAGCAACAAGGACCCCGCCCCCCTCAACCACGGCTCCAAGCCCCTCCCGCCAAACCCGGAGGACAAGAAGAAGAAAGACCGCTCGATCCGATTCATCCTGACCGGAGGAGGCGATAAGAGTGAGTACTGAGATCGCTGTGTGACAGCCGTGGGATTGTTTTCTTTATTTTGGAAAATGTTTAATTAAAAATAAAACCTACAGGGGAAACCTGAATTTGTAACGGTTTTCTCTCCCTCGGCAACACTCAGGTTGCCCTCAAGCAAACCATTTTGACCCTTTAATAACAGACAGTATAAACCGTATTTCAGACATTTACCTTTTAAATGTTTTCACACAGCTCTAATGGTACTGTATGGTTACTATAGAACTGATACAGGATTGTTTTATCCTTGTGGGACATTTTGACAGCAACTTGTAGACCTTCGAGCCATAAATAGCCTTCTTCTGAATTGCACAGAAACAATAAAGAAAGTGTAAAATATCAGTTGTTGCATCAACTGTAATTCCATTAGGGGACCAATGGACAAAAAAGGCAAGGTTTTGACAGCAGTGTTAGATCAACAAGTACAGGCAGACAGGGCTAAATTTTATCTTTTCTCCAGGTTTTTATTAAAATTCACACCACTGGCTGAGAAAATAGTCCAAGATATCAGATTTTTATCATCAGACACGACTTGATCAGTAGCCATTAAACACAATCGAACGTCCTCGGTGTGTGTGTGTGTGTGTGTGTGTGTCTGCTTCCACTTCTCACAGCCTGAGCGTTAGAGCAGCCTGGCCTTATTGTGTCAAAGCTGCTACCCGATGCTCGGCAGCAGAACGCAGTGCACTGTACCTCCTCTGAGGCTCACCGAAGTCTGTTTAGGAAACCGCCGTCGATCTCAACCATTAGAAGTGCAGTGCCACCGTACAGACCAAGACCAGGAAAAGTAGATCGCAGTAAAAATTGTAACTATGAAGCAGGACGGTGATGATGAAGAGCGTGCCTGCTCAGCATGACCCGAAATGAAATGAGGTACAGTAAAAGATAAATATTGTAATTGTAGGTTATAGTGTGAGAGCGCCACCCAGTCTCTCAGCTTCCCAGTGTATCCAGTGTGTTTTCTCTCGTCCATATTGTGTCAGTGATGGTGGGAGGCAAACTCTCTCCCATAATGTCTAATAATAATAATAATAATAATAATGGTAATACAGTATCATATTGGAGTCTCCCACAAAGAAGCGGCTGTCAGCGGACAATTTTATTTCACTGAAGCATCTTAACATACATGTTCTTTTTTGTTTGACAGCATTTCCGTAGCAGACTCAAAGACTTTTCAGGGTTTTTTTTGTTTTGTTATTGTGGTCCTTCGATAAAACAAACCCCATAGAATAAATATAGCTATAATAAGACAAAATAAACTGTTGGTGTGCCAACTAAGAACAACATTAATCTGCCGGGCCTTAGGCCCGTACATAGTTAACGGCAGGTTCAGAGGGGACTCTTCAGGGAGATTCACATACTCCTCAGCTCTTGGGTCTGGTGTAGTAGACCACGCAATATGGAGCCCTCCACTATCAGTGCATTCACTGTCAGACAGCAATCCCACCCTTTCAGACCACAAGCAAATAAATGTCTTCTTTAAACTCTCGGGGTCAAAGGTGTGACACAAAGGTGGGAACCCGGTAAGCTGTATGAATAAAATACCACTTACGGAGGGGCCGCAGACAGTGGAGCCAAATTCATCATGGCATTGAACTTCCTCCCAAAACACCGCACCCCCGACCATGTAAACACCGTCACAATTTAATTAACAAACCTGTACACTGAACAAAAAATGGTGACATATTCACTTGTTTTATTGATTTCAAGAAAGCTTTCGACACTATTTTACATGAAGGGCTCTTTCAACAGACTTCTACATTGTGGTATCGGGGGCAAAATGTACGATCAGGTTTTAAATCAGTGTATTTGGAAAAGAGGTGGGCTGTTAAAATTCGAGACAAACAAACTGAATCCTTCCCCCAGAGAACAGGTGTTCGTCGGGGTTGCAGTTTAAGCCCAGCTTTATTTAATGTGTATATAAATGAACGTTCTGTTCAGCTGGATCAATGTGCTGCTCCTGGCCTCCCCCTCCTAGATAGAGAGGTGAAGTCTCTGTTTTACGCTGACGACCTCGTCCTACTGTCTCCTACTGATGAAGGACCACAGCAACAGCTGGACACAGTAGAAAAGTACTGTCAGAACTGGGCCGTGGCAGGATATATGAAGAAAACTAATGTCATGATTTTTCAAAAACGCACCAGGTGTCAGGAGAAGAAATACCAGTTTACCATTAATAATCGTCATCATCATTGAACACAGTATGAGTTATACCTACATTGGTATGACAGCATCAGGGAGTTTCAACATGGCAGTGAATGCACTAAGAGAAAAAGCTTGGCTTAAAATATTGGATAGTGTCATCCAGCCCATTGAGCTGTAGGTAGTGAAGAATGGGGTCCATGCCGTCATCGTAGCTAAACCCAAACTCAAGAGCTGAGCCCAGAAAAGAACCCCCTATGTCAGTTGGTGTTGAGACTAACTGCCCCCGCCCCCCAGAAACACTCTGACCCGTCTCACAACAACACTGCTTTCCAAACACCAATCAGAGGAAACCAAATTATAACGCAATGTAAATAAACCTGTTTGGAACTCTGGAAAGAATAAACTAAAAGCCAAAGTAGATCTTGTGGCCCTAAAAAGATGGTGATTATGAACTGGCAGATTATCTCTCCGCTGACAGAAAGCAGAGACTGATCCTAACCAATTGCAGGCTCAGTGACCACAAACTGGACATCGAAAAAGGAAGACACAAAACATCACGACAACCAAAAGAAAACAGAAAATGTTGTCAGTGTTCGAGAGGTGCACTTCCTCCTACAATGTACAACATTCAATGAAATAAGGAACGTTTACTTTAACAAGTTCAACTCTGTAACTTCAGATTTCAAACAGCTAATTGAGCTCACAAAATTAAAACATACTCTTGGGAAAAGGAGGGCAGACCTTGCTGCCCCAATACATATCATTTAAGTTCATTAAAAAATGTTTCTATAGTTCTCAAGTATTTGTATATTTGCAAGTCTACATTTTTTCCTATATTATTTTAAGTCATTTTTTTTAATCCAAATGAATGAAAAAACTGTGAACTCCTGAACACTGTCACCAATTAATGCATTATTGTTTAAAATGTTGGTCATAGAGGCCTCTGACTGAAACATAGCTTTATTTTAAGAAATGCTCTATAATATACTGAATTACAGTTATGCTTAATAAACAGACCGCTACAGAAACCAAAGTGTGCGTAGTCTTTACAAGAAAAAGGTTTGCTTAGTAGAATTCAATTATCAGTCCAGGCAGTCTACTGATCCAGTTGGAAAGGCCAGATCATCCAATAAAAACATGCAGTGTTTCCAGCAGTAGACATTAAAATTTAAAAAAACCACGATCATGTGTACGGTGTTATTCTGCTGATGGAGACAGATGAGTTTGGCCTTGTTGTGTCAGTACAGAGAGCAGATACACTCACTCATAATCTCCTGATAACCTGCAAATTCCACGTGTTCCATCATCCAGACAGTGACTCCGAACAGCCACAGATGTGCTGCGAGTGAGGCACCGGTTCTTTGCACTGGATTGGAATTGGATCCAATACTGACCTTTTGTAATCAGGCTGATTATCAGCCAGACGTGACCGATCCACCGATTTTTTTTTTGTTTTTTAAAGTTGTAATCCTTGAGATTTCATTCTTCACATATGTTAACATGAAGTTAAAAATGGCAAGTTTCGTAGACACACTTTTGATGAAGGATCACTGTTATTTCTAACCTTATTGACAAATGCATTTTGTTTCCTGTCAAAATAAAAGCCACTTAATGTTTCACCAGTTGAAATGCTTTTATTGTGAAGCGGCAGCAGCAGTAGGAAATGTTGGGTTAGCAGTAGCTTAATCCAGCTCTGGTCCGTCTGTAGGAGAGTGAACAGCAGTTAACAGTGAGGCTGATATCAGTGAGATAAAGTGACAAACAGTAACGCCAATCACAGAAGTGCTGCATGTGTGCGTCGGCAATCTGAGAAATCCGATTCTGCTGTGGCTGCTGCTGTCCAGAGAGAAGACAGTTTAAACTCAGGAGAATTGGTTTATTGGCAGATATATCAATGTTTATAAGAATCAGTATCAGTAATTCACCTGCTGGAAATTAATTATGAATGTATTTCATTTAGGACAAACTGGCATATGTATTTTTTATTTTGTTTTTTTCATGTTCCCCAAAACATGAACAATTATTATTTTTATCAACCGCTACCAACATATGTAGCTCGTGAGCTGTGTACTGTCAGGCCAAGAGAATAATTTACGTGCAACCTGACTGTTCTCATCCTTTATTTCCCCCGTTTGAGACGCCAACGTCTGGGAGGCGCGGCGACCGGTTGCTTTTGGCAACCAAATATATTTTTAAGAATCCTTTAATTCTAGCGTCAGTCAGGATTTGAAACAAACAGAAGTGAGCCATAATTCTTGCTTCACAGTTTGTTTTAGTTTTTTTAAGTAATAGTTTGACACTAGTTTGATTTGCTTTCTTGCCGAGAGTTAAATGAGAATATCGAAACCCCTCTCATATCTGTCCATTCAATATGTAGCTTCCCCTGCAATCTTCTCGTATAACTCCCAGCCAGAAAGCGTATACACATATTTCAAACTAGTGTCTTAAGTAATTGATTTTTATAATTTGTTTCATACTTCAGGTGTTTTTTGTTGTGTATTTTGCATGCTCTTATATGTTTCGGTGAGCTAAAGACATTTTTACACCAGTCGGGCAATGAAGTGGCTTGGATTGTATTCGAAACGATTCTATCTGAAAGCAAAGATTCTGGATGATCATTGTTTGCGAGGATATCAGTCTGTCTTAGTTAAAACCACTGAATCGACACATGTCCACCCTTCTGACGTGCTCTTGAGCAGGACGCCGACACCCCGTACCGGCTGCAGTAAAACGTTTGTCGGTACGTTTCCGGAGAACAAACACAGAACGACCAGTTTTTGTTGACAAACTACCTCACTGTACCCTTCCCCTCACAGGGACAGATTACCCATGATGCTGTCTGTGTTTTTGTTTCCATTCTCATTTTCCTCTTTCTTCCTTCTGTTTCCCTGAGCTTTCCCTGTCTGCCTCTGTATTTCTTCCTCTTTTACTTTTTACTGTTTCTCTCTGGATTTAAGTCCTTTCCAGGAATTTTAATGAACCCGGATCTCTTTGTACCTCCTCTTCAAGGGCTTTAAAAAAACAAAGATGTTCCACTTAGGATTTTCTGTTACAGTCGGTGTCATTTGAAGTAGTGCAACAAGCATCTCGACTACTCTTCTGCAGCCTCTAATGGTTTTAATGTAATGCTCTTTTTCACTAATAAACCTTTAATATAAAGGGGAATTCATTCCTTTGTCCTTATGGTTGAAAACTAGAAGTACAATTAAAGAAGTATACTCTGGCTTGTAAACACCACGTCACGTGTGTTCACTGTGTTCACCGTGTTAGTGCTGTGTTTCCTGAGACAATCTGAAAATGATTTTAAAATCTCTTCATTTGTTTTGGGGGTTTTTTTTCTTTCAGCCTACAAGAAGAAGGAGCGTCCAGAGATATCTCTGCCGTCTGATTTTGAACACACCATCCATGTCGGCTTTGATGCTGTTACTGGAGAGTTTACTGTAAGTGTGTGTGTGTGTGGTGGTGTGTGTTTGTTCCCCTGTGTGTAGTAACACTACTACATTTACCGAAAGCAACCGCAGAGTGCGTCTGTGGTGTGTATTTGTGTGTCTGGTATGTTTACATCACTTTTTAATTGCTTACCAAAGGACCCATGTTCATTGTTGCGTGCGAGTGTGTGTGTGTGTGTGTGTGTGTGTGTGTGTGTGAGTGTGTGTATATAAATGTGTGTGTGTGTGTGTGTGTTTCATACGCACACACTTGGCAAATGAACCTTTTTAAATAATCACATTAGACAAAGACGCCTTGTTTAGCTGACTCACTTGATCCGCCTGACCAAGCTCTTTTAGCTGGGAGTTAAACTGTGTGTGTGTGTGTGTGTGTGTGTGTGTGTGTGTGTGTGTGTGTGTGTGTGTGTGTGTTTGCACTGAGCTACTCCTTCCTTTTCTGTAATCTGGGACGTAGTTTCTGCTTCTCACATATATATATATATATATGAACATAAACATTTTTAATTTTTACTCAAATCAACACAAGCTAAATATAGCTAAACAGTAGAGCAGTGCACAGAGACTCTGGACAGATAGATGAAATGACGGTTTAACATGACGGAAAGCTGAGCCCTGAATAGAGTGGAGTGATGGAGCAGGAAGTGGTGGAGTGTGTGTGATGGACTGACCCAGACAGACGAGTAGAGAGAGAGCTGGGAAACAAGGAGATGTGACCCAGTTATGCGACTGAAGTACAAATAGGACAAGACTGCCTTGTTAGGACTCTGTAGGAAGTGTGTGTGTGTGTGTGTGTGTGTGTGTGTACACAGTATGTATGTGCGTCTTCCATACTACCAGATCTTTTTGTCGTATTGTCTGAAACTTATTGTTCACCATAAAGCGATGGAAATTTGTCTTTCACAGGAATAGCAAAATAAATTAAACTATTTGTGTGTGTGTGTGTGTGTGTGTGTGTGTGTGTGTGTAGGGCATGCCGGAGCAATGGGCCCGGCTCCTGCAGACGTCCAACATCACCAAGCTGGAGCAGAAGAAGAATCCGCAGGCCGTCCTCGACGTTTTAAAGTTCTACGACTCAAAAGAAACGGCCAACAGCCAGAAATACATGAGCTTCACAGGTAGACACACACACACACACACACACGCACACACACGCACACACACACACACACACACGCACGCATATCTTCCTCCTTTTTCTTAGAATTTCTCATTGTGTTTTTCCCTGCAGATAAAAACACAGATGCCTACAGCTCCTCCACCACAACGGTAAGTCTACATCTGTCAGTCCCAACTGCTCCTGTGTCCCTCAGAGAGTCGGCTCTGTGAGGAAGGTTTTCGTCGCGTACATTCAGTTGCAGTGATCCGCGTCACCGAGAGCGATCAGACGTCAGTGGAACCAGCTAATAATACCAATAATGGCTTCCCAGATTATATTTTATTTTCTGTACATTTACTGCCCAAGATGGGAACAGTCTCCCTCAAATCAACAGAATGAAACACTGGAAAAATTGCCAATTTTGGAAGGTGCTATTATAATGATTTTGGAAAGGAGAAACTACAGGACATTCACTGTGAAGTGCTGAATATTTATCTTGATAATCAGACAGAATTGCCAGTGCCGTTCACTTCAGTAGTCAAGCCCTACAGAGTGACATCATAGTCAGTGGACACAGACGCCGTGGTCATGGATGATTCGCGCGGTTAAAGTTTTTTGCCATTGATCTATGAAATGTAAGAGTTGTTATTCCTGTTAGTCGACTTACAGCAACCTGTACAGTTGAGTCCATTTTATCCACCCTGGTGGCCATTTTTCTGTCACAAGCTGGCTAGCTACTGTATGTCGGTAGATGACATGCTTGTCCTCAATCCAGCCTACTAAACTCTGACTGGTCAGTTGTTTCCCTTACCGAGAAAAACAGCTGTCAGCAAGCACAGCAGCAGACACATTCAGTAATTCAAAATTACTGAACAAATCTGAGAAGTAGGTGTAAACTCAGAGGCCTCGCACCAGGGTGGTGGGTTTGCATTTTGCATGTCAAAATTAGCAAGAAGATTTCATACCATATATTCAGAAACTTTTGCGACAACCGAGTGCAAATGCAGGGTGATAAAGTTATATCAGAATACTGGAACTGGAACAACTAGGAGTTAACGTGGCCTCAATGGGTACAAACTATAAACAGCAGAGTCCAGTCCACGTTAAATTCATCCACATAAATAGTGACAAAAAACACTTGGAAAATGCAAAAAATGACCACTCTGGTATTTGTACCACAGCTGTTAAGAACCCAAAGACAATCATTTATCAGTTATATTTTCATAAACTGACACTAAAAGTCTTCACAGACATCACTTCTATTAGTCGGTCATTTTTTTCATGTGCTATTGTAATTGATTCAAGCTTTGTGGATATTATGACATTATTAAATGCATAATCAAGTCGCTACTAAAGACTCACCTCTTATCGGTGGCATTCAAATCTAGTTGAGCTTGACACCTTAATTTAATTTTCAGTTTTATTTATACAGCCGCAAATATACAATTTGCCTCAAAGGGCTTTAAAAACTGTACAACATACGACAATCTCTGTCCTTAGACCCTCCATTCAAATAAGGAAAATCTACCTAAAAAAAACAACAACCTTTTAACAGGAAACAAAAACCTCTGGAAGAGCAACCGAGGAGGGATCCTTCTCCCAGGACCGACAGACAGGAAGTAGATGTCATGTATACAGAATCGATTCACAACACCAGATCACAACTATATACAATTATAATGTAATTGTAGTATATATAATTATGATAAAAAAAATGTAGATTGTAAAACATAAATGAAGAAGATTGATCCAGAGGGACAACTGAGCAGCTCCAGGTGATGCCCACTAAGTAGGATCTCCGTGAAACTTGAACGCATACTGAGTTGTGCGTGCACGATGTTATCGGTACATACAACTTTAATGTAACTTATAAACTTACTCGTACAACTCAATAACTCTCTGAACCGTCTCTGCCAACAGAGAGTGGTTGCCGGCTCTCGCGATAGATGGTTGAGACCAAGACAGGTCTCGATCAAAGTAAATTTTCTCCTGATCCGTCGGTCTGAAAAATGCCATTTTAGTGTCAGAATGTTCGGAGGATACGTGGCTCGTGGACAATGGGTCTGATATTTACTTTGGTGACTATGGGGCAAAAGAAGACACTTCTCCCATCGGAGTGAATAGACTCAGGACCCGCCGCCGGTCTACTAAAGGGGCGGGGCAAGTGGTGAAACCCACGTGACACAGATACAGGAAGTGAACCGTCTCAGAGTGGTATCAATGATTCCTTTTTAAAAGGATTCGTTTTATCTGCGTTCCTTTTTGATGAATGAGTGGGTGGAAGACTAATATTTTTTTATTTCTATTTATTTATTCCCTAATGTCTGTTTAGCAGAAACTGGAATAATGGAAATATTATCAGGAAACCACATGCATTTTAATTAAATTGTTGGCCAGCCCTGAACTCGCATCCTGATATTTAAAATAAATCAAATGTATTATATATTATTAATATATCAAATATACTATTTGTACCCCGTTTTCATTTCGCTATTAATATTCTGGTTGTTGTTTTTTCCTGAGTCCTAATATGTACTTATACAGTAAGTTCTAGCTTAAAAGGACACCTTTATTTTACCTGGTATGTGCACACTCACAGCTCCAATCTCATTGGTTCTTATTGAAATAAATGAGGAAGCTTTGTTTTCTGAAAGGTGCCTTTACACAAAACTATGAAGGTGAGAATAAAGAGCAGGAGGGAGGAGGAAGTGATGATGATGATGCCACTCCTAGACATGCCCTCCTCTTCCTCTCTCTCTCTCGCTCTCTCTCTCTCGCACTCTCTCTGCATTGTGAATCAGCATCTTTTCCACCTTTCACCATTTCCCTGTCTCTGCAGCTTGGCCACTAGCCGAGCATCAGAGAGAGAGAGAGAGAGAGAGAGAGCGCAGAGAAGAAGAGAGGGATGGAGAGGAGGATGTGTCACTGGTGGCATCGGAAGCCAGACATGACCAGAGCTTTCAGATACCAACAGTGATGATGAGAGGAGGGCGGGAGAAGGGAGAGAAAAACGAGTGGAAAGACAGAGAGGGAAGCGAGAAAGACAGAGGGTTAAATGCAGAGAAAAGACCAGCAGAGAAGAAGAGCTAAAGGTGGGGAGGAGAGCCTCTCTGCATGGTGACATGATGAAGCAGTAGAGGGAAGTGACGGTCACGGTGGGAAGCAATGATGGGTCTGGTGTCGCTGTTGGCTCACATGAAGATGATGTCACTGAAGTTCCGCCCCCTCTCCCCCTGTGACATCACGCAGAGCTCCAAGGCCGTGTCGGAGACGCCCGCCATAGCAACTGTATCGGAGGACGACGACGAAGACGAGGCCGAGCCCCCGCCGGTGATCGCCCCCCGGCCAGAGCACACCAAATCAGTAAGGACACACACGCTCTTTCTAAACTTGTGAAGGCCCTCGTTGATGTAATGCGCCAACTAACCCCTAAAACACACCTAACTCTAACCTTGACCTTAAATCCAAGTCTTACCCTTTCAGACAGTTCTTTGAAGTAGTGCGGACCGGCCAAAATGGCCTCACAGTGCTGGCATGTCCTCACTATGGTGGTTTAAAATGGAAATTGGTTGTCACAAAGATTGCAATACAAGCTCGCGCGCGCACACACACACACACACACACACACACAGGTAAACACACTCCTATTTGAGGCTTTACATCATTTTAGAGGAAAATCACTCAAGCGTGCTCACTCGAAAAAAGTGAAGATTGTTAGTGTGTATGAGTTAGATTTGAGGTTATAAAGTGGCAGCTGAAGTTGAAAAGACTTTTAGGGATTTCCTCCTAAAAAGTGCCGGTCTGAGTGTGACGGAGTCTAGTGAAGTGTGAGCGCAAAGAAACTGCACTAATCGGTCAGATGAAAGAAGATATTTAGAGTAAATTAGGTAAGGATGAAAGAAGGTTAGGAAGAAAGAATTAAGGTAGGCTAAAGGAGCGAGACAAAGAGAAAGAAAGGTCTAATGCCCCATTCGGACTGGGTTTATTTCTCTGGGTGATTTCAACATTACCTCCACTAGTGATTTTAATCCTCATATGTCTGTGATTTTTAGCCCCTGACCCCAGTAATAGTAACCCCATTTACCTCCATGTTTTTCAGCGAACGCACTGGTGCTCCTGTAAATGAAGTGCAGAGAGAATTGACATTCTCTCTAATTGACCTAATTGACATTACTTTGCAGCAGTCCGTGTTTATAATTCAATTTTATCTTAATAATTTCTTGTTATAAACACTAATATTCACCCTGCTAATGATGAAGGTCACATGGTTTCCTGCATCATATCATTGTCTATTACAGAATCAGCCCCTGTAATTACTGCATGAGTGTTTTGTTTTTTTGTGGGGTTATTTTGGGAAAGTTATGCCTTCATTTCACAGCTGACAGTAGAGAGATGACTGGAGTGGAATGAGACACAACAAAGGTCCCACCGGATGTCCACTTGGGCGTGTTGCGTTCGTGCTCGGCGCCTTGACCCCTATGCCGCCGGGGAGACTCAATCCCTCCACTTTTAGTGGCTGTTGAAGTCACACAGGCTGAAAGTTTTCAGTCTGGCTGAAGAACTGGCATCATGACTTTGTCTTCACAAACGCACTAATGTTTAACTGAGTTAATTCTGTGTTATACTGATTACATCAGTGGTAGAGAAAAGATGATGTTGCATCCTGATGTTAACATTAGACATATCACAAACATTCAGTCAAAAAGACGTGAAAAGAATTACGGCATCATGTCTCAGCCGAAAGTTCATAAGATAAAACACAGTACAGTGACAATGTGACCACACACATTGTCTTTGTCTTTCCACACACAAAACACCAGCTCGGAGCCAGAAAAAGTGGTTCTTCAGTAGCACCAACTCGTTGCTGGTCTAGAAGTAAGCACCGCTTACGTCAGCGGCTGGGAGCGGGGTTACCGTGACCGACAGGAGGAACAGTTTTCACTTCTGCTTCTTACACCAACGCTTAACACATTTTTATTTAACTGCAATGTGATCGTTTATCAGCAGAGTTGATGCTAGGAGGGTAGCAACATGCCGAGGCTAAAGTTGACATGTTATTGTTAAAAATAAATGTTCCCTCGCTCGTAATCTCTGTCTGTTCAAACTACGGCGAACATCAATAGCAACGCAACGTATGGTTAGGGTTACCCTAACCCTAACCATAACCCTACTAGATCAAACCTAACACATACGCTAGCCTTAACCTAACCTTTCCCTTACTCTAACCTTAAACCAAGTTTTCATCCTAAAATGTAACGATTTACGTTATGGGGACTTGAATTTTGTCCCCATAAGGAAGGCAAGTCCTCACAATGTGACTGTGTAGACAGATTTATGTCCCCACAACATTAGTAATACCCGCCCACGCGCACACACACACACACACACACGCTGTGTAGTACATCAGCTCTGTCCCATTCACCAAACAGTCCCAGATGATTAGATTTCTCACACCCATTAATCTTTAAATGGACCCGTCTCCTGCCTCACTTCAGCTCTCTAATAAGACCACGAGGACCTGTGCGTGTGTGTCACAAGGCAAGCAGAGGGGTTTTTTTTCCATTTAGAAAGTTTTTAAAAAGCGCTCTGTTCTCTGCTAGGTCAATGCAGGAACACACACACACACACACACACACACACTCAATGTGAGAACAAATGTACTAATCTGACAAGAAAGAAGGTTATAATGGTCAGTTCTTGTTGAAACCGTTGCTAATAAACCGGCAACTAAGTGTAATTGAACTCGCAGCATACGGTATTGATTAATCTGCTGCTTATTTTTTCTCATAATCGATTTAATTGTTCTGGCTAAAACATGTCGGAAAATAGTGAAAAAATGTCGAAGGTGGCATCTTCAAATGTCTTGTCAGAAAATTTCAGTTTAACATCATATAAGACAAAGAAAAGAAGCAAATCTACACAGTTGAGAATCTGGAACTGTTGGGCATTTTTGCTTTGAAAAATGACTCCAAAGAATCGATGGATCGACTGATCGTTTCGACTAATATGTTTAATACGTGTTTTAATCCTCACATGATAATCAATTTTACTTTTGCTCAAAAAGATTATATTACTATTATTAAAACTTTTAAACTAATATTAATAATAGACTTTTGTATTTTTGCCAAAATATTCTGATCGTCTCGTCTTTATTTCCTTTCCAGACACACACACACACACACACACACACACACACACACACACACACACACACACACACACACGTTCTCATGTTAGCAAACAACTTGACAAATTCCTTTTTTATGTCCTTTCTCTCTCTTTCTCACACACACACACACATTGTTGCTCCTCTGTCAGACAGGTTGGCGGTTGAGAGGCTGCTTCCATGGCGCCACCGTCGTTTCCACGGTGACGTGTCTAGTGCACCTGACTGGAGCTCCCACCATCTCACACCCACACCCACACACACACACACACCCACACACACACACTCTGGTCTCCCTGTTGTAAATCGTCTTTTCACCCGACAGTGTGAAAGCGGAGCAGGACTCAAACGTCTCACAGTGCCGTTACAGCACTTAGTTTTACTTTATCTGCACTTTAATTTCAGCATCGTTATTACTTACTGACTGCCGACAGCTTGTTACATGTATATATATGTATATATATGTATATACATGTATATATATATATGTATTTTATAATTGATTGTCATACGATTGCCGAGCTAGATGGACTGTTTATTTTAATATTGTCTCAGATTGTTGATTGTTTAACACTTTCTTAATGCCACACAGCGTAACTTATGTTATTCTTTCAGATATACACTCGCTCAGTGATCGAGCCTCTCCCTGCTCCTCCGACCAAAGATGCTGCGACCTCCCCCATCTCGCCGCCGACAGCCGCTACTGCTGCCGTGACCCCGGCCCCGCCGGCAGAAGGAGCCCCCAGCAGCCCTCCCAGTGCAAGCCCCGCCCCGGGGCCTTCCGTCCCCCGCCCCCAGGACAAAACCAGGAAGAAGAAGATGTCAGACGAGGAGATCCTGGAGAAACTACGTAAGGCTCATTCCAATAGTTTAGATTACATACACGCAGTGACTAAACAAAGGAACAACCACAATATATGGCCAAAAGTATGGGGACATACCTTTGTGCACTTTGTTCTGGGGTGGTTTTACATGGTTTGGGCTACTCTTACTACTTACGTGTGCTTAAAGGGGGAAACTGAAGCACTGCTCAGATTGTATTTATAGAAATAATATCCGCAGGTCCTCTCTGGGAAAACGTCTCTGAAAGATCAGCTGAAGAGAAGCAGTGGCTCCACTTGGTTAAAGGTTAAACTGTCCTCCTGTAAGACTGAAGTCAATCAAAGTCCAAGACACTGATAAATGTAAAAGCCTTTATTAGGACATGGGGAGCTTAAAACCAATGAGCTGTGACCACTTAGTTAGGGGTCCACCAGGGTCGTGATCAAAGTGGTTTTAATCTGAAAGGTGTTTTGTGTTAATAAGTCACTGCCTTTTATTTTATTTTTTAAGAATTTCGACAGTGGGACTTTTCAAGCTCATCTTTTTCTTTAATAAAGGTACATACAAGTCTTATTTGCACAGGCCTAATATTTATATATTGATATTATTATATAATATTGTGTGTCCTGTGAATTGCAATTATTTACACTATAAATAGAAATCACTGTATTCTGTAAAGTACAACTTCGGATGCAGTTTTCAACCTGCGATAGTTCAGTGAGGACAGAGTCTCCGAGGGCTAATTTTAGCCTCATTTACACTCTTCTTTTTAAAAGGGCTGTTTCATCACGTTCCCTTTATGTGTGCGCACACACCGTTTCTCTCACAGAGCAGCAGTTTAATTTATTTTAGACTCGAGTTGGTCAGGTTGGTGCTGACTTTCAGCAAATGTTTTCTTTTTTTTAAACAGTATTTTATTCGTATTTTAAGTAGAAAACATAGTTCTTTGCGAGTGAGACACTTCTAAAAATGAAATTATAATAGCCCACATTTGTGATACAAATACTTTTCTCTTGGTTCATAGTTGGAATTACATAATACTGTGCCCCGGTATGTTTTTAGGCTTCCAAATCATGATGAAAATGAAGGTGATAATAATCATAGCACACAGAGGTCTATAGTGTGCTGTGTTCACCAATGTTTGTGAGGCCCTGTGCACGACGTTACATGACATTATCACTTCCCACTAACAAAAGAAACTGCTTGCAGTGTCTCACAGTTTTCAGATGTTCCTGTGAAAAACTCCAGGTCATTGAAGTGTTAATGTTCAGCCTCTGTTTTCACTGTCACGTTTCCACACTCGGTGGCAAGAGCTGCGTGGACGACGTGCACTGTCACAGCTAACGGACGCTAACAGGAAGGTGCTTCTTGTTCGCTCAGGAATGAACCGACGCTATAAAAGTGTTTGAATTGTCCTCAACCCACAGCCTTTCTTCTTAAAGCTCTCCTCCACTGGCTGCCGCAGTGAAAGCGAGCCAGATGTGCATATTCACGAGTCAAAGTTGCACACACACAAACACACACACACACACACACACACACCGAGGTTTTGTCTCAGAAAGTCGTTCCTTTTGCCTCAGTTTACTGCTTTGAGATCACCCGAGTAATACTCCTTATTTTATATCAGAGTGACGTAAAAACATTTATTGCTATGAAGTTGGACCGACATGACAACCACAGTGCAGAATACACAGTCCGCAGATCAGAGGCATGAACACTAAAGAGCTCAATTAAGTTGAACTCGGTGTTTTGTAGTCATCCAACATGTCTTATAATTAAAAGATATAAATATATATGCTTTGAAACGTGGACTGTGAGGTTGCATACAGAGATGTAGTCTGTTATTTTACAAAAGCATTTTATTTTTAGCCGATTTTATAGCAATATCTGACTTACATGAACGAGACATACGTGATTTTTACATCACGTCCTAAAGTTATTAAGCGTTTGTTGGCGTTTACACCATGTGCCATGGTGTGCTCTAAAAGCCTCTGCTTACAGTTTGGAAATAATGTATAAAATGTGCAAAATGATCAAATAATTCTATCTTCTAACGATATCTAAGATGACGTAAAGTCTGTATACCTTTTTACACCATGCAACAAACAAAGTCTTTATTTAAAACGTTCCCTCTGCAATGTCCAAGTTTGTACGTTTTAAAACTGTCTTCTTTTATAAAAAATAATTGGTGACACGTTACATCTATATTTTTAAAATCGTCCCCTCGACAACAAATAAAAAGGCCCTTCAACATCACTCGATGGCCCTTTCTTTGGATTGTGTCCCCTTAAAATGAAGCAGATTCTCAGAGTGTATGAGTCGCGAGCAGTTTACCAAAAGGGATTTTTGTTTAAAGCCCAAAAGGCTCAAACCAGTCAATTTATCAACAGAAAAAAAAGAATTATTAGAGAGGGCCCCGACAAAAAATTTGCATAATTTTGTGTAGAAGAAATATCTCCATAAATAAATCATCTTGAGACCTTACAGAGCTATCTTGTGGCTTTTATTCTCAAAAACTATTGCCAGATCCTGTACTTCTAACTCAAGTCAAGTCATCTGTAATTCCTCATAATTACAGGATGATACTGTTTGGTTGTTTTTCAGTCTGTATAGTTTTAAAATCGGGCCCCAGCCCTTCAGAGTTAAGGCAGATATTTAAGAAAATAACAGCGTCTTCCCCATATTTGAATGTGTTGTTGTGTGTTTGTAACTGGTGAATAAAAGCCTGTATATTTTTTAAACCATGCCCCACGCCTGTCCAGATGTGCTCAGATCTCCCTCTGCTGGTAAGACCTGGAGGATACTGCCTGTCTGTCTGTCTGACTCTCTGACTGACAGACCTGATATCCACTGTCCCCGCCCCCACTGTCCAAATCCTCACGTCTGATTGGTCGTCCTCTCTCTTTCCATCATCCAGTCTCCTGCGGTTACGGAGTGACTCCAAGTTTTGTCCTCTAATCACTTTCCTACTGTGGACTCTGATTACTGAACTGCAGACAGAGCTACTTCAGCTCTTCCCTTTCTTTCTTTCTTTCTTTCTTTCTTTCTTTCTTTCTTTCTTTCTTTCTTTCTGTTGTTTTTTGTGCCTTCTTTCTTTCTTGATTTCTTCTTTCCTTCATGTCTTTCTTTCTCTGTTTTCGTCTTCCTTCCTTCATTTCTTTCTTTCTGTCTTACTTTCTCTATCTTTTGTCATTCTTTCTTTATTTCTGTTGTTTTTTGTACCTTTTTTCTTTCTTGATTTCTTCTTTCCTTCATGTCTTTCTTTCTCTGTTTTCTTCTTCCTTCATTTCTTTCTTTATGTCTTAATTTCTCTATCTTTCATCATTCTTTCTTTATTTCTTTCTTTATTTTTGTTGTTTTTTGTACCTTCTTTCTTTCTTGATTTCTTCTTTCCTTCATGTCTTTCTTTCTTTCTCGTTTTCCTCCTTCCTTGCTTGCTTCCTCCATTTCTTTCCCTCTATCTTAATTTCTATATCTTTCTCCTTCTTTATTTCTTCCTTCTTTCTTTTGCCTTTTGTGCCATTTATATTTCTACTTCATGTCTTTCTTTCTTTCTCTCTCTGTTTCCTTCTTTGCTTGCTTCCTCCATTTCTCTCTTTCGATCTTAATTTCTCTATCTTTCTTCTTTTCTTTCTTTATGTCATCCTCCTTTCTTTAGTTTTTTGTGCCTTCTTTCTTTCTTTTGTAATCCTTTCTTTCTTGATTCCTTCCCTCCATCAGGCCTTTCTTCTTTCTGTCCAGTCCTTCCTCAATGACTGACTGTTTCTAAACTTTTTCTTCACATCTCCGTTTAGTTTTTTCTGACCTGTTTAGTTTTCTGTCTCATCCCTCGTTCCTTCTCTCCATCTTCTCTTCTCTCTGCTCTTTCTCCCAGTCAGCATGCTGCATTGACCTGAGTGTGATGAACTTAGAGTAGAAGTTGGATGGATAGAAAGACACCTGACTGTTTTATCCATTCAAATTCAGTGGTACTGTAAAATGAACATATAAATGCCAGTCAGCTGTGGATTATGAGGCCTGACCTTCTTCTTCTTGCCGATCCATATGCAATTTGTTTTGATCAGTCAGTAAGTGAGTTTTTGCTTCTTGTTCTCTCTTTCTTCCACTCAGGGACGATCGTAAGTGTGGGAGACCCCAAGAAGAAATATACACGCTTTGAGAAGATTGGACAGGGGTAAGTCATGAATCTACTGTGGCTGAGTTGACATGTCAAGTCTCCTGCGATTGGTTCGCTCACTCAACGTGTGTCCCATCATATTACGTACGTACAGCCTGGGAATGTTTAGGCTTTTTGTTCACACTACCGCTGCAAATAAAAATTTCTTTGGAAAGGAATTTCTAAAATAACCTTTGTGAAAGACGCCCATACCCCCCCGGCATGAAAGGTTTTTCCAAATGAAACTGCGTGCGTGAAAACAGCTGATCTCTGAGCAGGTCAAGCCGCGTATCATGTCTTTGAGATGTGACTTGTACTGTACTTGTGCAAGTTCGTGTAGTCCATCAATGCTTAGTATGCCCACAGCTACTTCTTTTCCAACGGAAACAGAACATTACACATCCAGTAACAAGTAATGAATCAAAGCATCTGTGCGTGTCTATGCGTCTTTATGTTTTATGTTGCAGAAAGCCCGTAATGAGTTTCTGTTTGTTTGAAATATTGTAGAGTTTCTATACTGCTGCTGGTGTAATGTAGAGCGCTGTCCATATATGCTGAGTGCACAATGAACCAAACCCAGACTTCAATGAAAATGTCAGACATTTACAGATTTAGAAGCATTTAGATTACCAAGGATAGTAAGTAACATATGACATTGACTTTGGTGAGGTTTGTGTGAGGCACAATGGGGCAAAAAGTCACATAAAAATTGTTCAGGTACACCCAAAGCCCTGAAAAGCACCTTGTAATTGGTTGAATCCTTTTTAAGAAATAACATGATGACACACTGCCCCCAGCGTGTAACTGGCGCGCTCTGCTGTCTGTTTTTCAGGGCGTCTGGGACGGTGTACACGGCTATAGACATAGCTACAGGACAGGAGGTCGGTTTCCTTTTATATTTTGATTTCCTCCTTCCCTACATCCCTCTGTTCTCTATCCTCCTTCAGCTTACAGATGGCAAAACCCCTTGTTACAAAGAGAACACGAAAAGTGCTAAAAAGACATGTTGGTGAAACTGGAGGATTATAGTTAATGGTTAGCCTCTGTGAGGCTGTACCTACAGACATTCATGTTTCATGGCAATCCATCCAATAATTAAGATATTTCAGTGGGCAGCCCGTCAGTCATGCCGGCGTCTATAGAGCTATGTTGCTGAAGTGGCTTAAAATCCCACAGAAGGATCCAGTTTTTGTAAAGAGAGTGCTTTCAACTCCTAACGTCCATGATGAATTTAGAAACACAGGAAAGCATTAATGTCTGTTTTTTACGGATTTTGGGAATGACTGGATACAGAAACCACATTAAAGCTTCCAGACGCAAACACTCCTAAAGGTTAAGGGGGAATCGAGTGAACGCCCTGAAGTCAAAGAGGAGGTTAAGGGGAAATAAAGTCAGTACCTGGAAAATATTGGGAGAAATAAGGTTCAAACTTAATGACCTTTTTAGAGTTAGTAGGGAAGATGAAAGCTTAACAAGCTTAACAGGAAGTTTTAAGGGAAACGTAGATTCATCCAGGCCTGTTTAATCGGGTAAAATAAAGCGAAGAAGAGGGAGAGACTTTTGGGGACGAGAGCAGGAAGTTCAGACGGAGTTTGCACAGTGAGAACATTATGGCAGTAACTGGATTTAAGTCTGTGACTTCAATAGCTGTGACTTCCAGGTTAAATTTAAAGGCGCTCAGCTCGTCTGTCATGCTAATCCTCCTCACTTTCACTCTCTGAGGATTAGTCCGTGTGCTAGTCTGTCAGGAAGCGCTGCGTAACAACCTTTTACTGCCTTTGGATTTAGATATTTCCCCCTCCTCAACGCCTTTTTCCGGCTGGCTGTCTGTCATCTGTCTTCACTTTTTCACCATTTTACTTTTCATCCTCTCGTCCTCTTTTACTCCCTGTCACGTTATCTTTTTCTTTTAATAAAGCTGTCCTTTTTGTTGTGCTCCTCCCCACGTTCTCCATCCTCTGCACGAATATGAGTCCTAATCGCAGTGGGAAGTCAAATATCTCTCTTTTCTCTCAGGTTGCCATTAAACAGATGAACCTGCAGCAGCAGCCGAAGAAGGAATTGATCATCAATGAGATTCTGGTGATGAGGGAAAATAAGAACCCGAACATAGTCAACTACCTAGACAGGTTAGACACACACCATGCCACGCACACCATCACTCCACATTCATTCACTATTTATCGGCTGCCGCGGCAACTAAATTACCGTGAGCGAGAGAAAATGTGATGTGCGGGTGAGAAAACAGGAGACGACATTAGAGTTAAATCCCATTGGTGCCCGCGAGCAACCGCAATCTGATTTCCTGTTCCACACAACAGTCGGACGCAGTAAAAGGGGTTCGTTAGCGCGCTGAGGAGTCGGACGTGTCACCTGCAGCGCTTCATCTGAACGCTCACTGCGGCTGCTGCTCGCTGCCCCACTGCTCCCGGCTGTGTTTAAAACTCATCCAGTGAAGAGAAAATGACCATTGTGTTGTTTTGTAGACACGCTGTAGGTGAGAGAGGCCGTCCAGCAGATCTACTCTCCGGTTTGTCCGTCTTCAGTCAGTCAGTCAGTCATTTTCTACCGCTTGTTCCCGTTGGGGGTCGCAGGTGACTGGAGCCTATCCCAGTGACTTTGGGCCTTAGGCAGTGGCCAGCTCGTCGCAGGACGGTTTGTCCGTCTTGCGAAGTAGAAATAATTTCTGGGTTTTAATAGAAAAGTCCATTTTTCCATTTCACGGAGCTCTTTGATGATTTCCAGCCAGTTCTCCTCTGTAGGACGACCAGTCCGTAACCGTTTACAAGTGATTGCTTTTTTTTGCTGCTGCTGCTGCTGTAATTAAAATTCTCAGGAGGTATCTGTCAGACATTTTCAGACATTTTTATGACTGTCTGGTTTCTTCAACCAAACAGTTGCAGCGTCATGTTTTCACTTCTGTTGTATTAGCCTAAAAGTGTACCAGTACCAGTATCAGTTGAGGTTCAGTGGACTGACAGCTCTTTGCTCAATGATCTTATCTAACCACTAGCAAGCTAAATGTTGCTCACCAAGAGTTTCACAAAGCTGCAGAGAGACACTTTTACTGATGAACTGAGGGAACTCTTGTGCTAAGAGAAGGGGCTCTTAGATAATACAGTATTTAGATACATAGATTTGAAAATAGATATATTTAAAGGTGGATGGAGGGGTGGATAGAGCCCTCCCAGCAGACAAACCTTTCTGGAGGCTGCAGCTTTAAAAGTTTTATATTTAGTTTTGGCAGGTTCACACTCAGCTGAGATCCTTCTGTTAATGTCGCTGTCCTGCCAAAAAAACAATAACAACAAAAAGATTGAACGCAGTAGATAAAAACACAATCTGCTGTCAAATGAGCCAAATGTGAAGATCCCCTGCGTTTCCTGGAAACGTGGAAAACAGCTCTGATGTTTCAGGCGCCGCGGACAAACTGTAGGCGTTACTGAGGAACCGAGCTGTGAGCGGTGAAGACTGAACCATGATGAGAGGCTATTCAGTTCAGTGTTGTTGTCGTCATGCCAACCCTCCTGGCATGCAGGAGGGGGGGGGTTCTGGTTGCCATAGTTACCTGTTTGTCTTAAAAGGCATTGAGGAGCACATGCAAGACTGGTGATAATGCTGTCATCCCCATGGAAACAAGATTTTCACTGTAACTGATTTACTGTGTCTGTCTGTCTGAGTCTATGTGCCTTTATACTGTGTGTGTGTGTGTGGGTCGGTCCTCACTTTTCAACAGACCGTCAAAAGGGCTGTTTGAGGGTTAAGACTTAGTTTTAGGGTTAGAATTGGGTTTAGGTTAGGTTTAGGGTAAGGGCTGGGGTTAGGCACTTAGTTGAGATGGTTAAAGTTAGGCTTAGGGACTGGGGAATCCATTATGTCAATGGAAGTCCTCACCAGTATAGATGTACCAGGTTGTGTGTCTGTGTGTTTGTCTTGTCTACTTTTTATTGTTTTAAAAGCTGTTGAATCAATGACTCACCAATGACTTTTTCTATTTATATAAATGTATTTATTTAATAGTCGGTTCGTTAGTTTAGCGTTAAATGAGAATTAAATATCAGTTGGTACATGACGGTCCATGAAACACTAAAACTGAAGGGGAAAAAAACAGCCCGCGAAGTGCATCTGGTTTAGTTGTTTTTTTTTTCTCCAGCCAGTATATTTTACCAATTGTACCTCTACTACTAATAATAATGATAAGCTTTGTTTAGAAAAGTCATCTATAAATAAGTTACAAAGTACTTTTCAACATGAAATCAATAGCAGTGCCAAGCTATATTAGAAGCAAAGTTACAACTTGATTTACAGCATAAAGCCAAGATCAGCAGATGCCTGAACCACCAGAATCAAGAATAAAAGCAGATGACAGGCTTAAACCACGGTGGTTAAAAACGACTCGCTGAAGTAGGAGCGAGTCAAATAAACTACAATCAGGGTAAGATATACGATGACAGCGTGATGTAAAGAGGAATCAGACTCCGCTAAGCGAATCCTCTCAGCTGGATTGTTCCAAATCCCCTAAGCCTTAACAGAAAAGTCGATATTTAGGAATTTTTTAGACCCCTTAAATTTCCCTCCATTGAATTTCCTGCAGAGCAGCTGTTGAAAAGTGCTGTCTTGAGTTTGAATATTTTGAGTTAAGTATAGCGAGTCCCCTCTGGTACTGAAACACATTTCCTGTCTTCTAACGTATTAAAACACAAATCCTGTTGTTAAATGTAAATATATAAATTGATGTTTCCATAGTTACCTGGTGGGAGACGAGCTGTGGGTGGTGATGGAGTACCTGGCCGGGGGTTCGTTGACTGACGTCGTCACGGAAACCTGCATGGATGAAGCCCAGATAGCTGCTGTGTGCAGAGAGGTAAGAGACTTTAGACACCATTATGGTTGATGAGCTGGCTCCTCACTGCATCAGAGACTTCCTCTCATTTCATGTTCCAGCCGGATCACTGGGGTCCTCGGCCGCTTTTCTTTTAAATGCTCCTCACGTGTCCCATAAAAGCCCCGGTGGAAGTGCCTTCTGCTCGTATGGCCCTAAACTGTGGCACTCACTGCCTCTGGATATTAGAGTGGAAACCTCTCTCGGCATTTTTAAAAGGAAATTAAAGACTCATCTTTATAATCTGGCTTTTAATCTGGAGGAAAGTTGGTTTTTACATTATTTTTATCCCTGGTGTTAATTTTATTTTTATTCTATTGAGTTCTCAGTATTGACTTTTAACACTTTATTGTTTTAATTGTAAGTTTTAGTCTTACAAAATCTTTTTTGTTTTTGTTGTTTTGTATGTGTTGCTCTTTGGGCTACACGTTTTGTATGAAAGGTGCTCTATAAATAAAGCCGCGTGGAGTTAAAGTTTGATCGTGGACTATTCAGAGTTTCTGATGTCCCGAGACTTCCTTCTTTTGGCTTTTTAAAGGAGCCGGCGGTGTTTAGTGCTCGTTTTGATACCAAGTGTGGAGTAGGACCTTCTGCGCTAAAACAACTCTGCTGATAACAAGAAGGAACACAAGAAAACATTCTGTGGATTTGGGTGCTGAAACAATTCTCATCAGGATGGTGAAAGACAGACTAAAAGTTGATCACAAGTATTGCAGTACAATTAATGATAATGGTAACACAAAGATGTGTTATGTTCGGCTAAATATGGCAGTGCTGAAAGTGTCTTAATGCATCTCTCTTTTCCCACCCGTGTTTTGTTGTTGCAGTCTCGGTCTCTTTCTTTCTCTCTCTGTCAGTTCAGTTCAGCTCAATGGGGCTTAACTGGCATGGGAAACAGACGTTTTACATTGCCAAAGCAAGTGTGAAATAAAAACAAACAGTACATAAACAGAAGAAATGTGCTATTAAAATATATACAGATTAGAAAGATAAGGTAATTAGAATTGTAGTTAAAAAATACAAATAAGTGATATACTGTATATAAACACTGCAACATTTGTGTGTGTGTGTGCGTGTGTGTCCCGGTCATTCACTGTCCCTCAGGTTGCGGCATGCTGATGCATGTTGGGCAGCAAGATCTGCCCTGTCTCCTTCTCCTAGGAGTAGTTTTAATTTTGCTCTTTTAAAAGCCGAGATGACAGAGTTGAACTCGTTTTAAAGTAAATGTTACTTATTTGAAGGTCTGTTTTACATTCTGTCCCCCTCTCTGCCTCCCCCAGTGTCTCCAGGCGTTGGAGTTCCTCCACTCGAACCAGGTCATCCATCGAGACATCAAGAGCGACAACATCCTGCTGGGCATGGACGGCTCCGTCAAACTCAGTCAGTCCAACAGCGGACATTACGTCATTTTGTTGATTCATTCAGTGTATTTATGCTTTCTTTATTGATATTGCTGTATGGCTACTTGATTTGATGGATGTATCAGCAGCACAGCACTGAGGACCGTTGTTGTTGCTGTAGTTGCTTATTGTGACCAGCGGGGGGAGCTCTGCTTCTACTGTGACCAGCATTGATGCTCAGTCTATCCAACCTGTGGTTTTACATGACTCTTGTACATGAATGTGTGTTGTGTTTCGCACGTTTGAAGATATAATGAATATGTTATCCACACAGAGTACTGCTTCATTTATAGCAGAGTAAAGGTACTATTCTTGTTGCCTTTTATATAAAAAAAAGATCAGTTATCAGTGCTCCATATCTGTAGATCATTGATTATGAATAGCTATGTAGGATTTACCTGAGCTTCTCTATAGTTAACATGAGCCATTATATCATTATCTACAGTAGATTTATGAAACGTCATGTAAAGGTTTGATGCAAACAGTAAAAGCGAAACCTTTAGTCTTTGTCAGGGGGCCAAATATTTCTGTTGGAGGGCCAGCAGTGATTTACATTATTGGTGGTGTGGAAATTTCATGCACTAACCTAAGGTTTCTATTTTTAACTTTAATTTTCAACTCTGTTGGGTCATTAATGTGCTTAAAAGTGAAGCAAAACCGCGTAAATATCTCACAGATTATCACAGAAGAGAGAATATCAAACGTTGTGAGTACGTGGACTCATTTTATCCCTCCCTCCTTCCCCCAGCTGACTTTGGATTCTGCGCCCAGATCACTCCAGAGCAGAGTAAACGCAGCACCATGGTCGGGACTCCGTACTGGATGGCTCCAGAGGTCGTGACCCGTAAAGCCTACGGCCCCAAAGTGGACATCTGGTCCCTGGGCATCATGGCCATAGAGATGGTGGAGGGGGAGCCGCCGTACCTGAATGAAAATCCACTCCGGGTGAGATTTACCGTTGGCCAACCGACAGAGTCACTAACACTTTTGACCTTGAAGTGAGAAGCTAAAAAAGCTGATGAGCAGAGCGAAAGATATTTTTTTTCTTATTTATTATAAAATAGTTGGACAGTAAAAACCAACACAAATGCATTTGTTAAATATCGTCTTGGCCCGAATTTAAGACGATGCCCTGGATTTGGACTTGGGGAAACTTTTCCAACAGAACTAATCTGAAAGTGTTATTTATAAAAAGTATTTTCCACAAACAGGTGTTGGAAAAGAGAAGCGGGTTTTGTCTTATAACCAGGGCCGTCTTATATTCGGGTCAGTATGGTACGTACATATTATCGTAGCAGTGTTTTTCTGTAAATGTCCACAGTGTGAAGTGATAAGCGCTGCTCGTGGCTGCCTCAGTGGCATTCTTAAAACCAACACTGGATGGCACCAGAGTGAAGGATTTCCAAATTCTACACAGAGGTTTTAAGCATGCGTTTGCATGCTTACACGTGCTTCATGGGGCGTAGACTGACGTGACGCTCGTGTGTGTGTTGCCTAGGCGCTGTATCTCATAGCAACCAATGGGACGCCAGAGCTGCAGAACCCGGAGAAACTGTCGACAACATTCAGAGACTTCCTGAACCGATGTCTGGAGATGGACGTGGAGAAGAGAGGGTCGGCTAAAGAGCTCCTGCAGGTACAGCAGCTGTGTGTGTGTGTGTGTGTGGAGTATTTTTATCTCCATACTCTGAACATAAAGTATAACAAAATCAGATGAGAGTCAAACTGACGTGAATCCAGAAAGAATATAAAAAATAACACGCAATGCAGTCAACGCGTTTGCTTCGGAATATCATTATATCCTCTCTTAATCGTGTTAATGTCTTTATTTATTGATGTTACAATGTTTTGAGAAGATTTTCTTGAAAAAGAGATTGTTAGGAAGACATTCACCTGGTTAAATAACAGGTTAGAAGGAAAAATAATTGACTAACAGAAGTATAATAATTATAAAGGCAACAGAAAATTACTAAGATGTACACATTGAAATAATATGTTGTTTCACCTACTTGGCTGGGTTTTTATAATATGTATATTTTATTAGCTCATCATATATTTTGTATGTCAAATCTTAATTGCTAACTATAGTGGACAAATTAATATATTGTAGTAAAAAGCACAATATTTACCTCTGAATTGTAGTGGAGAGTAACATGAAATGGCAATACTGAAGTGAAGTACAATTACCTCAAATTGGTAACTGTACAGGACAGAGAGACAGAAACGTTTTTGTTTAGATGTTGTTTTCAGGTGCAAATGTCATTGGGAGGTTAGACGACAGGTTCCTGGGCTGGTTAGTGACGACACAAGAGGCAGAAAAACCCCCTTTACACTTGACTAACAATGAGCACTCAGTCTGGCTCGAGTGCCTTCAGAGGTGGTTTAAGGGCTAAAAACTGAATCCAGCCCCAGTGTTTCTTTGAGGTCCAGCTGTCGGCTCACAGAGCGACAGACCGACAGTTGTGGAGGTGTAGAGACGTGGAGGCGGAGGTGTAACCGAGCAGCAAAACGAGTTGTGTAACTGCCCGATGACTCAGAGCTCCGAGGTGAAACTGGGACTTTATAGTGTTTCAGAAGGAGGTCTGTTAAAGACGTAATTCAATATAATGGCTCCTTTTGTATGAGTGTATGTACGTGGTTACAGAGTCTTCCCTGAGGTAATAGTTTCAAGGTTGATTCAGTTTTGTGTGTGTGTGTGAGCATTAAATGAGAGGTGTTATCCGGGATCGCATGGGCCTGCACACATTGAAAATCAATATGTGATTCAGGCCTCCGCGTTGTTTCAGTCTCACCTTTAAAGAGTCCACTGTAGTTACGTTAAAGTGGAGATCTGCTTTTAAACCAAGCGCTTCTAATTTCACCTTCATTTTCGTCAAGACTGAAAAACAAAACAAAACAATGAAATAACTGAGAAAAACATTTTCATACAGACAAAAAGGTTCTGGCGCTGAAGTCGAAGATGATGACATCAAAAAAGTGCATTTTGCTGAAGTTGCAGCTCCACACGGTGACAGGATAAATTTATGCCTGAAACATCACCAAAAGAACACTGGGGGGGGGGGCTTCAATAGTTTAATTCTGCACTTCCTTAAAGTTGAGGGACTCACAAGAGAGAGATAGGTTAAAAAGACAAAAAAGGTCCAAATTGAAGCAGCGGAGGCAGAAATATCCTGACATTTAGTCCCTAGTATTGGTCAAGATACAAAAACACTGTATCCTACATTTCCCACAATGCAACTCAATAGCATCTTTTATAAATGCCGACTTTTTCAACCCCAACACCTCAGGTTTATAACAGGATTTCTGTTAAATGTCTTAAGCCCAAGCCGAGATAACCCCGATGACATCGCTATGACATCATCAGGGTTTCCATTTCTCCGTGTACATCCATGTTCCACCGAGGTCGCCATGTTGCAGCGCCATGTTTCAACAGTAGCCCAGAACGGACAAACCAAACACTGGCTCTAGAGAGGGCTGTTCGCGAGTTTCGCGGCCACCGTAGTTTCTCCTGCACGCTTGGAAGGGGAGGCTGAGGCGGGCGGCATTCAAATGGTTGCAAAGTGCAATTCCACCGCTAGATGCCACTAAATCCCACACGCTGCTAATAGTTAAACAAGAAAACCCAAACTGTGATTTTTAGTTTTTTTTAAATTGTATCCAGTGATGCAGCCATTACAGAGGGATGGTGGACTGTATAACATGCAGCTTTTTCTTTCAAAAGAACAACAAACAAAAAGAACAAAAAAACTTTATTTTGTCACAAGTTAATTACAGAGCAGACAATAAAGGCAGTAATAATAATAAATATGTATTTACACACTCACGTACATGCAGTGTAACTGTGTGTGTGTGTGGATTCATAAAGAAATGTGATGATTAAACCGCATTACACATTATAAATAAAATGTTACTAAGTCTGTTGCTTGTATTAGTGTTTCTGTAGTTTGTGTTGTTGCTGCATTTAAACATGCTGTGGACAGGTCTAAAGAGGGGTCCCTATACACATGAGGGCAGCCAGTTATTTAATTTGATCCAGTCATTTTCTTTCCTGAGTGATGAATTGACAGGTGAAACTAACGTTAAAATCCTGACCTATCTGTTTTCTGTTTTTGTCGAGTGAACTGAAATATTTCTCTCTTTTCTCCACCTCTATCCCTTCCCTCCCTTCCCTCTCCCACTCTTCCTTACCTTCCCATTCTCCTCCTCCCTGTTTCTCCCCTTCCTCCTCTTCCTTTCCCACCTTCTCTGTTCCTCCCTGGACCTCTCCCCCTCTCTCCCCTCCCCTCCCTCCTCTCCTCCTCCCTTCTCCCCTCTCAGCATCAGTTTCTGAAGATGGCGAAGCCTCTCTCCAGCCTGACTCCACTAATTGTGGCTGCCAAGGAGGCTGCCAAGAACAACCGCTAGCTAACTTTGCACTCGTTATTTTATGTGTCTACCCCCCCCCCCCCCCCCCCACCCCCCCCACTCTCCTCCTTTCCCTCTCTCCCTATCTCCCCTAACGCCTAT
>CM022478.1:3979178-4072239 GCA_011952105.1 Coreoperca whiteheadi | reverse complement strand
AGAGGGCGAAGCCTCCCTCCAGCCTGCCCCCCCTAATTGGGGCGGCCAAGGGGGCGGCCAAAAACACCCGCCAGCTAACTTTGCCCCCGTTTTTTTTTGTGTCTCCCCCCCCCCCCCCCCCCTCTCTCTCTCTACTATCCCTCCATCTTCTTTCTTCTTCTTTGTCTGTAGATGGGAGGGTGGCGATGGCTGCTGGCGTCAAATGCCTACAGTCTTTCTCTCCTTTCTTCTTCGTTCTTTTAGAACCTGTACCGGCTGCTCCTTCACCCCTTGACCTTTGACCCCAAAGCTTGACCTCGCTAATACCCCCCCCCCCCCCTTCGCAGGGAGGAAGAAGGCTAGTTTCCTCCTGTAACTTCTTTTTCGACACTCCGCTGGACTCGGACAGGAGGCCCCCGGGGCAAACTGAATGGCATCGTCGGTCGAGCTGTGATCAAGTGATGTCATCGCTGACCCATCACCACCCTCTCAGCCAGTCCGAACAACCTAATGTGAGAGAGAGCGCGTTTCAACCGAGCCCAAAGACTCATGGGAGTTCTTTTTTTTTTTAAATCAGTGTTTGTTTTGGGGCGTTTTTCTACCTTGTCCGTTAAAAACCCCGGACCACAACAGCCAACCAGCACCTTCTGCTGCAGACTGTGTGTGTGTGTGTGTGTGTGTGTGTTTGCGCGCTGTTTGCGCTTCCTGAGTTCGTCTACGGCTTCCTGTCATTCGGTCTTACGGCTTTTAGTCGGACTTATTTCTTTTATCCAAAAGTTGCATTTTGATTTTGATTTCATCAACTCTTTTTTCTAAATCAATTTTTGGTGCGCGGTGCATTTGTGGTCACGGGGGATGTTGGTATATTAATTAAGTTGATTGTAGCGTTACCTTCTGACACTTGACACGGAGCAGGTGAGGTTTGGTACTTTGTCGTGTCTGCAGTGTGAGCTGTGAGTTAAGAGAATTATTAAGATGAATTATAATACGGAAATACTTGCGCGCCCAGGGCCGTCGATGGACCAAGTTTGGACATGAGAGGCTTTTCCCTTCACAAACAGCCATTTTGGCTCCACGATCTCTTTCCAGGAGGGCCAGTGAAAACTTGCACGGTCATGTGACAGAGAAAACTTAGGCGTTTACCCATAATCCACTCTGCCAAACTCGCCTCCGTCTGCAGCTCTGGGACCTCACTGTCTGCGGAGACTGTGAGGGAGCGACTGTGCATGGCAACAACCTTCTTTTTTTTTTTCTTTTTTTTTCATACGGTACGTTTAAGATGGAAAATGACGATTAATGAGTTGTGATAATGCTGAAAGTAAAGCGACGACACGTGGAGGATGCTAGTGTACGAGAAGAAGGACATATCTTAATCCTATTTTCAGAAGAATGAGACAAATAAATGCTACGATGGTACAATGCTGTTTTTTCCCCCTCCCCCCTGCCTGGTGGACTGTTCGATCCCCAGGAACCCGCCGAACCCACGGTGTATATTTTAAGTGCAAAAAAAAAACAACAAAAAGCTGCGTTGACAAAAAAAAAAAAAAGGAGGACAACAATCTGTTTCCGCCTTTGTTTACAGAGTTTTTGTTTTTTTTATAACTGATCAATGTCAGAAAATGAGTTCGCCGCCTGGTTTTGATTTGGATATCCAGATTTGTTTAGTCTTTTTTTTTTCCCAGAGTTTTTTCTTTTTGGCCAAGAACCGTCCTGCAAAGAGCCAAAGTTTCCATCAACAGCCACGGTTGTTCGCTCCGCAGTCGAGCGTCAGATCAAGAAAACACCCACCAACCATTCCCATAAAATCTATTCAAAACTATCACTTTCATTTCTGCTCTTAGTTGTTTTTATTGTTGTTGGGTTTTTTTTAATGTAGTGTTGATGCACCTCTGGCCTTAAACTGTTTCAAAGGTGCAAGACTACTTTAGTACCGGTCTGATGGCAACGATACACCGGCAACATTTTAAGGGGACAGTGAATATTGTTGTCAACAGTTTAGGGCTGCCACTAACCTGCAGATAATTTTCTCTGTCAATCGATTCATCTTTAAATTTGTGAAATGTCAAAAAAAAAGAAAAAGTGAAAACATGTTCATCCCAGATTCCCAGAGCCCAGGGTGATGTCTTCGGATGTCCCGTCCTGTTGCGACCAACGCTCCAAAATCCCAAAGGTGTTCAGTTTACAGTGATGTGAAAAATAATAAAAGGCAGAGTGGTTTTCGTGTTCGTTTCGAAAGGTAACTAATGAGTCGATTGTCAAAGTATTTGGGGATTCATTTTCGAATCGAATAATAGTTGCGGCACTGAAACTGGGATCGACCAAAGTGAACAAAATCCCGTGTTCACGAGCATCGTTGTGGTCGCAGATCTGAACTCCAGCAGCAACCCGTGGGAACGGGGACTGAACTGCTGACGTGTATTTGAGCAAGGCACCAAAGCACACAGCTGTTTACACCGGCTGCCGCGCGCTGGATGAAAGCTGCAAAAATCCTAAACGTGTATCATCTGCCCGAAACTGTTGCCACTGTTGCGTGTGTGTCTCCTGGTCTGAACCCCCCAGCGCAGAGCTGGACTGGAAGGACCGTTCTGTGGTTTCCCGTTTGCGTTTCTCTGAGATCGAATGGTCTGGAAACCAGGTGAACCCTCTGTGTAGTTCAGAGTTTCGCTGTCTATTTTAAACACACAGCAAAAGAGAAAGTAACACTAAACAATCAGAGACGCAAGAGCTGTCTGTCCATGAAACACCACCACTTTAAATGATCCTGTAAACCTTGGGTTCAATTGACCATTCAATGGTATTTTTGATGGGATCGTATTCATTGGACCAAACAGTATTTCTGATTTATTCTCCGGTTTGTTTAACCTGCTGCAGTGTAACCGATGAGATGAGCGTCCCAACGTTATGTTGGATAGATTGTCAGTCAAATAAGGAATAATAATCATTATTTCAAGTAGTCTAAACGTTTTAGGAAACATCGTGGAACAATCATATAACACAAGATAGATTTATTTCATTAACATTGGTAGAAAACAAGATAAATTAACCTCCTCCTTTAATCCATTTGGTTCAGTTGCGTTCAGTGCATACATGCGGCAGCTTTCTCTTCACAGCAGTTTGTTTACAGTGTCCCCTCTCTTAGGGGATGGGGAAATCTTTTCAACACCCCAGATTGCGAAGAGCCGTCTTATGTTCAGCAATCGTCACTCAGTTTGAGAGCCTGTTTAGTTTGGCCGACATGCACCACACAGCAGGGACATCTCAGCATATAGGTAATGTGAATGCTACTGCAGTTTATAAAAGATTAGAATCTTGCATAAACTCCTTTTAAGTTCCCTTCACCTTTAGCTGCACATAAGAGTTCTGCCTCACCTGCAAAGTGCTACTGAAAGAGACACAAACGACACGTCTGCGTAGAAGGTGGATCTTATGTAGGAGGGCTGGGGGGGCCTGCATGTCTGTGACCTGGGGCCCTTTGTCTCGTGATCCGTCCATGATCATCCTGTGTGACCATATTTCTACCTGCCAAGAGAAATATACTGTTCCCAAAATAATACCACAACAAAGAAAGTGATGACCATCACATTGAGCCTTGATAAATCAGCCTCTGCAGGAAACAAAGGGAACGGCTGCTGACTGTAACAAATACTTTTAGTCTTTTAGAACAAGTTAAATACTATGAATTACTTTGACCATCAACAAGCAGGACACAGTTCTCTTAGCAGTTTAAAGGGGGTTTCAGACAGTCCAAGGTCCAACGGGGGACTTGGTTCAGTCCAGGATGAGGCGCTCAATAAAGTCTTCACTGCCCAGTGTATCGGAGCCATAATTTATCTGTTTATAAGTCATTTTGATGATTTGAAACAACTCTGAAAAATGGACAAAAAAATAAAACTGTACAAAAACTGACAATCTGGTCTGTTTTTTGTTTTTTTTGTTTAGCATTTAGCAGCTAAAGAGCCAGACATTTCCCTCAGGAGCTCGTGGACACCAAACCAGAGCTAAGAAATGACTGGACTTAACACATGATCAGGTGGACACAAAGACAGCTTCAAATGACAGATAACGTCTCCGTATCCCTTTTTACTGGATGTGTAAATAAGACGCTGTTTGTGGCCAAATCAACCTCAAAGGTGACGATATGTCGCCGTTTACAGCTCGTTTACCTTCCCCCCAAGTGGCCAACCGAACAGGCATTGCAGGTTTAAATTAAGACTTCATTTCCCACAAACCCTGTCGCTTCACATTCAACTTCATGAAATCTGAGGTCTGAGACGTGTGATTGATTTTTGGTTTTGTTGCATAGTGGATAGTATAGAAGCGCACAGGAAACGATGGGGAGGCAGAGAGACGGTATAACATACAACAAAGCTGGTGGGGTGCGGTATGCACCTGAAGGATCAGGAAGTGGTTAGGTACTAGAATTCGGGACCCAATCACGCTTTCTCTCCAACCACACACGTTCCTTTGTCATTTCTCTAATTTGCAGCCTAATTAGGGTTATTCCCCACAAATGGCAGTCTTTCCTAAAGTTAAACTTTGCTAAAAATGCCCCAGAGATAAATCTGTACTGAACGCACAGATCTGTTACCAATATTGATCTTATGTAACTCTCAGTCAGGGTAAATAAGGGAATTCTCCAAAATATTGCAGTAGTTTTTTCAGGGAATCGTGCATCTAGACAGGCATTTTGGTCCAAAGGGGGCACCGCTATGTTCAAAAATAATCATTAAAATTATGCCAAAACCTGGGAGAATTTCAGTCTGCCCTATTTGATTTTGTCCAGCTACAGGAGAAATTATCCACTCATAACTGCAAAGATGAGTCCAGTTAGAGCTTTGAATGATGAGATACCAATGTACTAGTACACATTCACTATTGCCTTGTTTATGGGCATTTGTCCTAAATGTGTCCTCTTCTAGAGACCAGAGCGTTGTTAGCCGAGTAGACTGAATGACCCCTGTTAAATAATAACACTGAGGATGTTTATTTATAACATGATTTCCCAATACTCCTGAAAACTTTAAAGCCTTTCTGTAAGTCAATTATGTAATCTACTGTTCTTTGCCTGAGTCTGGGGCAGAAATGAGCTTAAATCCGTCAGGCCGTGACGGCCGCCCGCAGCCTCCCTCCCTCCCTCCCTCCCTCACGCCGTCCGTCTGGCTGTGAAATTAGATCCCTTGTATTTTTTTTTCGCTTCTTTCTCCTTCTAATTAAAATAGGCAATTACTGGTTGCCTGCTCCCGAAACTCCCCTTTCATCTGCAGGCAAACAGGGAATATAGTTTGGGTGGAAGCGAGGCTGTATTGCAGCTTGTGAGTCAGCGTTAAGGGGCACGGTTTTAAAGAAGGGGTGGCAAATGAGTAAAAATCTGTATTTCCTCCCCTCCTTTCACTCTCACCTTTTTCCTTTATTCTCTTTCCTTGTGTCTGCATCCTTTTTATCCTCTCATCTTCTGGCTTGTTCTTCAGATCCCTTCATCTCACCTTCCATCCCTTCATTCCTTCAGCCGGATCCTTTCAGCTGTAATAGGTGAAAGTTTCCTATTTTTAAATTGTGGGGTTTGTGGCTCAAACTCACAGTTTTTTTTCAGTCATTCACACTCTGACCTCTGACCAATCCTCTCTCTCCCCCACCTCTGCCCTCCACCTCGTAATGTCTTGGACGGTAAAGTGGACAGCCTGTCTGTGGCAGTAATCCTCCTTAAGTCCTCCACACACACACACACACACACACACGCACGCACTGCTGTCCCTACTCAAGTACTCGTGTCAAATCAATATGATGTGATGAAGGTGTGGACCTGTGAGACTCCACAATCCTCTCCTGCTCTTCTTCTTTGGTCTGACTTAAACTGCTCATCTACATTTTGAAAAATGTGTTCATTTACTGTATGCACTGTATATACTGAACTATACGACAGTATTTCAAGTAGTACAGTGCAGAGCAGAGGAGGATCTTTGGATCTTATACATTACACATAAGCCTGCTTTGTTCCTCTCTCAGGACTCTTCACATTGACAAAGTAGCATGACAAATTATTATTATAATTATTTCCAGTCTTAACTGTTGGATGCCAATTATTTTGGGAACTGAAGCATAAAATAGGCTCTGGTTAATTTGATATAAAATAGAAAATAGGGTAATATAAAATATAAAAAATAGTGTAATATTTGAAATGAGTGATCTGACAGTTCACTTGTTACATCCGTCACCGGATGTCTTCTTGAATCAAATGAATTAAGATTATTTACCAAGATTCCAAATTGTGGTTAGTTCTTATGTTTCTGGTTTACTCTTGAGGATAACCCTCAAAACGGGTCCTCAGTTTGCATTTAGAGGCTACATTCATGATATCATGCTAACGTAAGGATGCATAATTTTAAAGCTTAAAGCACTTTGTTTTTTCCTTGTAAAAGTTATTTAGTTACTTTAGTCAGGAGCTGTATTGTCCACGTAGTGGGAAAATAGTTTTGGGCGTTAAAAACAAACGCATTATTTTGTATGAAATATAAGAAACTGGAAAGAAACATCTCTATATACCAATATAACTGATGACAAAAAAAATATAAAAAAGTGGTTCAAATTAAGAATGGAGATACTGTACAGTATGTCATTTCTGGCTACCATCTTTGTTCAGCTCAGTCTCCATTGTTGCCATGGAGACTGAGCTCTCGTTTACCAACTCTAATTGACCTGCAGAGGCAGAAACAGTGACACAGGATTTCTGCTCTGTTTCTGCTTCATGTTAGAAAGCCTCTCTTTGTCTCTGATTCTCAGCACTTCAGTCTTTTCTCCCGTGTGCATTAAACATGTGGTCTCTCTCTCCCGCGCTCGTGTGCCTTCCTCTGCGGCGTGGAGCGCAATGAGGCGGGCTTCTGCTGAGGTGGCGGAGAGAGGCGGCGTGGCCGAGTGTGACGCATCAGTGACAAGGACAAACAGCCACAGAGGGTGAAACTTGAAATGAAAACAAGACAGCGGAGGGAACGGAGTGTGAAATGACAACAACAAAAAAAAGGAGATGTGAAATGAGAGTGGGAGGAAGGGTGGAGGAAAACAGGAAGGTATAGAAAGGGCTGGGAAAGAGAAAGAGGGGTTTTTTAAGTGTCAGAAGGGAGGGAAGAAGCATTTAAACAGGCTGAAAAAAGAGAGCAAGGACAGTAAGGTTGGGATTGACAGTAGGACAAGAAAAAACTAGAGATTATGGGTTAAACAAGACAAGAAAGATGACAGTGACTTTAAAAAACAAGTGGTAACATTTTAATTACATTATCAAAGTAATTGTATTTATACACTGACTGTTTAAAGCAAAGGCAAGCTCCAAAACGCTCACATGTAAACTGTGTATCCTTTAATGCACTGTTTACATTGCAAACATGAATTTGACTTTTAACAGTTTTGTCACAAGAGAAACAGCATCTGATCCTTGGATTGAAAAGCAAGACTAAGGGTCAAAGGCTAACGTCAGCATGTCACAGTGCTAACATGCTAATGTTTATCCTGTTCACCGTCTCGGTTTAGCGTGTTAGCATGCTAACATTTGCTAATTAGCACCAAACACAAAATACAGCTGAGGCTGATGGGACTGTCATTAGTTTTGTGCAGGTGTTTGGTCATAAACCAAAGTATTGGACAAATTAAAACTTTGACCTGGTGGTGGAGCTAGATGAAAAGTCAGATGATCACCAAAACCATTACACGTGATCCCGGGGGGAACATGAATGTCCGTATCAAATCTTATGTCAATCCACCAAATAGTTGTTGAGACATTTTACTCATAACTACGAATGTGAACCTCATGGTGGCGCCAGAGGAAAAGTCAGAGGATCATCAAAGTCAGTAGGATTCATCCTCTGGGGAACATGAATATTTGTACCAAATATCATGGCAATCCACCCAATAGTTGTTGAGATATTTTAGTCTAAACTCTAAATTAGAGTCTTTGCTTTTGGTATTTTGTATTGCAATATAATCACATGTCGAACACAAAAGTACATCCTGGCTTCTCAGCGGAGAGAGAGTCTAAAGGAAGAGAGAGAGAGAGAGACTGCAAAGCTTAGACTCAACATTTGGTGGCGATTGATTACTTTTGATTAAAATGTTCTCCCTCGTGTGTGTGTGTGTGTGTGTGTGTGTGTGTGTGTGTGTGTGTGTGTGTGTGTGTGTGTGTGTGTGTGTGAGTGAGATGTAAAAAGGGCCACATTGAGAGAGGAACTGAAAGTGTGTGTGAATAATGTACTTAAGTGATCGAGTGTGCATGTGTTAAAAAGCAATGTGTGTTGGAGCCAGCCTGTCGGTTTTTGGATCTCCGTGTGTGTGTGTGTGTGTGTGTGTGTGTGTGTGCCTGCATGTGTGTTGATTAATGTCCCTTGGTGTTGCAGTGAAGTCATCCCCCCCCCCCCCCTTATTTTTCTTTATTGCTCACTATTACATAACAGCCTCCACTGCAGAGGAAGAGCACTGCAGAGGATTCCTGAAACACACACACACACCCACACACACACACACACACACACACACACAGGTTTGCGGCACTATCTTCGTGGGGACCCGTCATTGACATAATGCATTCCCCAGCCCCTTGCCCTAAACCTAACCATCACAACTAAATGCATAACTCTAACCCTTATCCTAACCCTAACCTAAAACTAATTCTAACCCTGACCCTAAAACCAAGTCTTAACCCTCAAAAAGCCCTTTGAAGGTCTGTTGAACAGTGAGGACCGGCCAAAATGTCCTCACTTTCCAAAAATGTCCTCACTCCCAAGGTCTAAAACGCAAATTGGTCCTCAGAAAGATGGCTTAACAAGTGCACACACACACACACGCAGCAGGTGAATTGTTAATTTCTAACGGGGGCGGAAGGTTTCCCAGTTAATCCCCCCCCCCCCCCGAGATCACTGCACACACCCAGTAAGGGGTAAGCATTTCAGATTTGCATCTGTCTACATTTTAATCATTTATTTGCACGATACGCTACGTTTCTTTCATTACCGCTGTCAAACACTATCAAAGAGTGCAGGGGTCAGAGGAAAACAGTACATTCAGGTTGTTTTTATTTACAGCTTGGGTCTTATTTTCATATTTGTGGTGAAATTTCCTGTTGCTTACTGTAACATTGAGCTCTCCAGTTTCATTGCTTAGACACAGCAACGACCTCAGACACAGCTTTGCACTGCAGAAAATCTCCATCTTGACAGGTCGTGTACTTCAGGGAGATTGGACAACAGCTTCAACATTCAATTTCCTAGTCACTTCCAGGCCTTAAACGGCAACGAGTTAAAAACTTCGTCTCATCGCTTGTAATTGTCTCCCTGCTGGACATTGCTGTAAAGATGTTCCCCGTGGAGTCGCCTCGTCCTTGTACTGTACGTCCACAAATAACCTCTGGGCGAGTAAAATGTCATTATAATAGGGGATGAAAATAAGAAGATCCAGGCTGTAAACGGGTTCCTTGTTACGATACACACAAAACACTCAACCATTCAAGTGTTTTCCAGCACCGAATGCAAAGACGAAGCTCCTGCCAAGCCAAGCAAACAACAGTGACAATGGGAAGCTACTGTGTGGTGATACTTTCAGTGGGTAGAGTGTATGTCTACAAAATATTGATACACACCTTATTATGAGTATGTTTATATGTGCATTGGTATCCTGGTTTTGATCATATTTGGGATATGGCGTTTACATTGAACATGAGAAACGTGGCTATTCATCTCCCTGCATACATTTTTACATTTTTTTTATTCAACATTTATTTAACCAGGAAAATCCCATTGAGATTAAAACACCTCTTTTTCAAGGGAGTCCTGGTCAAGAGGCAGCAGTGGGTAGGATACAAGGTAACATTATACACATCAAACACGGACAGAGATAAAAGTTACAATAAGACGATCAGAAACAAGAACAAATCATTACGGTGTCCTCTTGGGTGCAGAAAACACAAAAGCCCTTTTACCCAGTTTTGTACGGGCATAAGGAACACATGATTCCCGGACCCACATTATGCAGAACTACAATAATTCACCACTACGTTATAGCATAGCAGCGGAACCAGCACTTCACAAAGTCAATAGAGCCTTCGATACACCACCATTTCTTTTTTTTTAAGGAATCGTTTTTTGGTTTGGTGAAACTTGGGACTGAAATCGATCCTGGTCGTGGCTATCAAGGTGAGCCACGACACAGAGCAGATTTTAGATGAGGTATAAAATGAACTTTCAGGCACCTGTCAGCAGTTTTATGTTGCTTTGAACGCTCGTATGTCAAAATGCTGATTTAAAGCTGACTAATGATGCGAATTACCGTGATATTATTTAATATATGTCTGAATTTACCAAATTCACTGCACCTCAGTAAACAGACAAAGAACGATTAGCTCAGTTTCCACATTACACTTGTTGCACTCACCGGACCATGACTAGTTTCCAAAATAAGCTGAGCACAGAGAAACTTTTCCCTCCTCCAGCAGATGTATACGAAAACAGACTTCTGGTGTCAAACTCTGCACAAACATCATTCTGCATGGTGACGCTCAAACATCCTTCTACAGGTGCCGGATCAACAAACAAACTGAAGGCCAAAGTCAGACAAAGGACCCGAACACTGTGCTGGTAATCCAGCAGAGATCTTCGTCAGGCACTGTCAGGTGCAGCGTCAAGCAACAATAACCACAACACATTTCTGAGTGCAGGGGGACTTTAATTTCTGGCATTTTTAATGGTCTGAAATCACGTTCTGTAAAATGCCCAGCACGTGCGTCTAAATCCCTGTGCAATCTCAACCTAGCCGTTCTGTTTCTCCCTTCTGTACCTCGTTCATGTGTCAAATAATGCCATTTGCTCATGAAGCACCCCAGAAGATATTCGTTAACCTCTCCAATTCCTTCAAGCAGCTCAAGGCAAAATAATACAAACTGAGGCTGGGGACCCCCAAGCTCCCCTTTTAAGAATAAATAACACTGCGTTCTGTTACACGTGAGCCTGATTTAATTTAGTTCTTTGTGAGGAAAGGTGTTGAGCAGCAGAGCCCTGTGTGCTGCTGGCCAAACGTGTACGTACGTGTCTCTGTTTAACGCTCCTCATGCGGCCAGCAGGGATCCTAATGGGCTGTTCGATCACTCTGCATGACTGCGAGGGAGGGAGGGAGGTGAGGAAAGACGAGGACGGGGGTTTAACAGAGGAAGAAGGTTGGGGAGTGTGCAGAGAATAATAAACATGGGGATACAAAGAGATTTCATTTTCCATTCGAACTTGTGGATGAGAGAAACACAGACGGGGTGGGGAGGTGCTGAGAGATGAGGCGCTTTCAGTCCGCCTCCTCCTCTTTCTTCTGTGTACAGCATGAAGTGTCATTTCGTCTGAACGGTGGGTTGGGGGCGCGGGAGAGGAACGTCATTTCAAAGAGCACGACATTACGATCACTACATGCTGACTCCCTGTAATCCACTGTGAACAGGAGCTTCGGTTTGAATGTCTAAAATGTCCAGAAGTAGCCGCAGAAGAAGAAGAGCATACAATTCTTTGGTTTCTCTCATTTACCACAATAAAAGCCAAGCAGACTGTATATCATCTTTAATGTAGTCTCAAAGAAATCAAAAAACATGCACCTTCATATCATATCTAAACTGCTGTCGGCCTGTTCCAGACTGAAATATCTGTAGTAACAGATTTGGTCTTTACTGCTTCAGCAATTCTTTACGTTTATAGTTTTGCCAACATCCTCCTCTGTTCTTTTGACCTGCCTTTTTAATTTAAAAACATTAACCACCAGGAGTCTGCTGAGTCTCCACGCCTGAGTTCTTCTTCTCAAAGGCTGTTTTCTTTATGTTTCTCTAATGTGGGAAATGGACACGTCAGTGTGGACACAATAACATGAGCACTGTTTACAGTACAATGCAGTCAGTGTGACAACCAGCCTGAATCAAATCGTATCTTTGGGAATTTTTCACATTGGTGGCGATTTTTGGAGTTTTAACATTTGCACATTAAATATTTTGGCAATTTCTGTGGTCATAGTAAGCATTGTACTGGAGTTTTTTTAGCCATGATATTGGGGTGACTCTATGGACGTCAGTGTCCATCTGTTGACTGAAAAACAACTATTGGATGGATTGCCATGAATTCTTCTACAGATATCCATGGTGTCCAGAGAATCCTAATAACTTTGGTGATCCTCTGACTTTTCCTCTAGCGCCATCATCAGGTCCAGCATTTGTATTTGTCCAATACTTGCAAAACATTTCCATCAGCCTCAGCTGTACTTTGTGTTTAGTGCTAATTTGCCAGCAGCATGCTAAACCAGATGGCAAAACATCAGCCCATTATCATTGTCATTGTGAGCATGTAAGCATGACGATGTTAGCATTTAGCTAAGCAAAGCAACGTGAGTAGCTTCCCAGAGCCGCTAGCATGGATGTAGACAGTTCGCCTGGTTCTTAATCTGTTTATTTAGCTTTAGTTCTGCTCTTTGGAATTGCAGTTGGGTTATAGAGTAAGGTAGAATTATTTTGGCTACGTTAGAGGGAATTATTAAGGTATGGCATAAATGAAAGGGTTTACCACATTTTGGCAGCGCTCAGAGCTCAATAGCCACAGGTATTTCCGCTGTCATCAGTATATAGACTACAGGGATGTTAGAGACTTGCTTGTGAGGCTCAACAACCAGAATTGTCCAGTTCAAAGTCTCTTTCAATGTTTTAATGAAATTTTTGTCACCTTGATCTGTGTTGCACCAACTGAACTCTTTTCGGAGGCCACACGGTTGGGGGGTAGGGATGTAGAAGGGGGTGAAAGTTTTGCGTGTGTCCGTTTTCTCTAATTGTTTGCTCAGTGAACAGATGTATTTTACTGGCTGTCATCACTCATGCACTGTTATAAAGCTGTGTGTGTGTGTGTGTGTGTGTGTGGAGGGGGGGTTTCTCCTTCATAAAGGTTGTTGTTGTAATGGTACTGTTACCGTGGCGATCCACCCATCCCTTATTGACCAGATTCAACGCATTATGATTAAAGGTGCACTGAGTTGCCATGGCAACGCTCTGCGTAGGAGTTGCATAAGCAGAGAGAGGGGACCCCCAGTGACTGATATCTGTGTGTACATCTCTTGTTTACAGCCTGAGTCTATGTGTGTGTGTGTGTGTGTGTGTGTGTGTGTGTGTGTGTGTGTTGCAGATTGGCGCTCTTGGCCTGAAACTAAAGGAGGATTTATTTTTCTGTCATTTCCCTATACCTTTTCTCCCTTGAGGAACACTTGATAACTTGCTCTTTTCACCTTCATTCATCCCGGGATATTTAACAGAGTGAGCGTTCATTTCCGATAGCGCCCTGCTTCACATTCACACAGTTACTCACATTCACACCTGGGAGCTGCTCGGCTTAACCACAGTCTCCTGCTGTCGGGCTTTGAGCTGCTCACTAGGAGCAGCTTTGTGTCCTGTTCAAGGAACGTAAACAGCTTCAGCTTCAGAGTCCATTCTTGACCTTGGAAACGGCGGTTGACAAAACAGTCTCATCTCAAGGTCTGTTTAATCAAATCAAATCAAATCCCTTTTATTGTCACATATCCATATACACTAGCGCAATGGTGTGTGAAATTCTTGGGTGCAGTCCGAGCAACATAGCAGTCGTCATAATGATAAAATAAACAGCAAATCTGCACATCACAGTTTGGTTAGAAGCAGTTTAAAAGCCGTTCTGGAGTTTTCTATTGTACCACGCAATCTCGTGAAGCATATGGAGGATTACTGGTCCACGTTGGCTTCAAAAATGAGCTTTAAGTTCATTTTTGACCTTGGAAACAATAGTTGACAAATCTGTTGGTCCATTGTGAAGCTGGTTTTCTATCTGGACCAAGTTTTGGTTCACAACCAGTCCCAAGGCCACTTCTTGAACTGCGAGGACACCCCACTTATTTATAGGTGAACGTATGAATTTCATAATTTAAAAAAAAGCTATACACTCTAATTCTACATGATACATTACTAAGTGATTGCACATATCTGCAAAAATGTTCAGTGCCAGCATTTTACAGGTGGATGTGCCTGTGTTTGCACACTACAGTATGACGAATGGTGACCCAAACTAATAAAGTATGAACAGGAATAGTGTTTATAAAAAATTAAACTGTAACTGTGTTATAAACATGTTTGTGTAAACCTGTGCCCTGTCAAGCCACTGGCTTCACTCTCCCTGTGTGTAGATATGCTGTTTCGTGTGCAGGATTTAAATGATTTGAATAGCTCATTACTCAGTCTTGTTTTTTTAAATCGCCCCTTCCACTTGAACGTTGAAGATAATGTTTTCTCCGGAAATATCCCCTATCTCTCCGCAGCAGAGTTCGTGTCTGCGCTCTGCATAGTTTGTTTGGATGCGTTTTCTCCCTCAAACAAAACTTAGTGTTACAGATAAGTTGAGTTTATGGCTTAAAATTTGGGTCAGGCCAGTGGTTATGTAATAACAACCGTAGCCTGACATTTCCCCGTGTTTGGAAATATCTTTTGCTGTGTTGTCAGCAGGGATTTGGCCCTGTTCTGCCTGCTGTAATAGATTTACTACCACAGCAGCTCCACTGATGTAAAGCGGAGACACACAACAGGCCCATTTAATGATGCTTGTTCATTCGTCACGCACAACTTTGTTGTTCTGTCTGTGATTACATCCTGTTTTGAAGCTGCGTCGTGCATAGAAAGGGTTTGCCATTACATAACCCAACTGATGCAGAAGTGAGAGACGGATAAATAGAGGAAAGACGGACACAGTCATACTGTAATTTATTTAACTTTGCTTTTAAAAAGGCACGGTAAAAAGAATAAGTGGTTCTGTAGCTTGGTACATATTTGGCACCCTCAAAAGGTTCTATATAGAAGAATATCAGGAGATCCATTTTAAAGAACTCCAAAGGTTGTTGCTAAACAAAACAGCCACATTTACCATGATAGAAAGTTAATTTATCTACTACTACTAATTTAAATAAAATATCCACTAGCCTATAATATTTAAAAATGCAACAACATACAGTAAGCCCTTTGCCACTGCCACCCTTTTATTGTATTTCAGTATTATCTTGGCTAGAGGCTACAATCGGTCAACAATACTTGCCCTAGATTGCTACATTCCTGCAGCTTGTGACGCACCACGATATAAAGAAACACTCAATCTAAAAAGAACAAGATATGCAGATCGGGGTGTCAGGAACATGTCACCATAACCCTTTTGCAAATTCAGTGTTTGTTACCATCTGAGGTTAAATCAGTTGGAAGAAGTGTTTTCAACACAATATCAGAGCCTAAACCAGAAACACATTTAAAATGTTTATATAGAGGTTTTTTTTAGATTGAATATGTAATGTTAGCTTTACTGGTGTATATATTATGATATGCACTAGATATTGGAGCCTAAATAAGAGAAGGGGGACCATAAGGAGAATTGTACCTGTTTTTCTCTACCTGGACTAAATATGTACAGATAAATCTTACTCTACTTTAAGAACTGCCTTGGATAGACTAGTACAATTTGGACTAGATGGACACAGATCCCGAAGATGTTTGAAACACTTCAAGTTTTCTATTTGTAGGGAATCAGCAGCTGTGAATCAACTTTAAAACATATTCATTGAAAATGTATCTATATTTTTTATATATAAAAATAAATCTAGGCCTATAGTTGTTTCTGTGCCAGTATTACAAAATACACACGAGTCAGAAACATCATTTCTATATAAAATTTAGATCTTTTTGTTGTTTTTAATACTATCTTTGTGGGGTCATTTGAATGTAATTGGGGAGAGCCATGGGTGGTGACGTATGCAACAGGTTGGTCGGAGCCCCTCGCGGACGCCTCGTGCACAGCCCGTCCTCTCCTCGCCCAGCCGGAGCGCGTGCTGTACATCCCCGTGTCCTCGCACGGGCGGCAGCGACGCGCGGAGCTCGAGAGGCTGCAGTGGCTGCGCGAGACTACTGCAGCACACGGCTCGTGCTTCGGGACGCATTTTAAATTGAAGAAAAACTAACGGCCAAAAGAAGAACTAAAGACAAAACGGAGTAAACGGACAGCCGAGCAGCAGACAAACGTCCTTTAGGTAAGAAAATGTGATTTCTTTTTGAGATTATTCTTCACTGCGTATGGTCAGGCTGCTTGAACGACCTTTACATGGCATAAATATCAGTTGGCGTTGAGTGGACCGGATCAAATGTAGTCAGTTTGAATGGGAAAGGCAATCATTGTAAGAGGCTGCGTCTCCGTATCATGGAGCTACTTCAGGTTACAGCCAGCTGAACGATATTGCGCTGATTAAGGACAATCAAAGAATTGAAAAAAAAAAATGTTTCTGGAAGCCCCTTTTTAGTTTCCCCTTTAAAGACATTTCTGCTGTATGTTTACGTTTGCTTGAAATATTGGCCATATCAGGTGTTCGTTTAGCCCGGCTCCGACCTGTGATTTTTACGCTGGTGTTCGTGTTTTACCTCTTTACGTAAGTTGCCGGCAGCGGACGTTAACGTGTTTTTTCCGGGAGGTAAGTTGGATATCACAATTCAGGATGAAGCGTTAAGTCATTTGAGCAAGAGAGTGAGTTTCACGGCAATTTATTGGCTTCCTCGTTCGTTTATTTGCCTTGTCTTCGCATCTTTTTCCACATTAAAGTTACTGCCAACAGTAGCCTATTGCACTATTTCCCGAGGCTGTCGTCGCAAAACATGTATTTCTTTATTAGGTTTTCAGGCATTTCTTGTTTTATGACTGTCCGCTGGTCAGTTAGTCTAATCTCTTCCCTCGACAGAGGCTGCAGTAGCGTATCAGCGCCTACATGTAGTCACATGTTACCAAGTGCTCAAATGGCTTTTCGTCTGCAGATCGTTCATTCAGTGACATTGTTGTGATTTGCTGTTTTGAACGCTGCCCTGTTGTTATATAGCTCAATACACCGACACGGTCTCTAGGTTCAAGATTACATGGCATTCAATAAGGCTTGTTGGTAGTCCGAGTCACGTGGCTGGACATCAGATGCACATGTATGCATTTATCACCCAGCCAAGGTGAGTTCATAGACCTGCAGCTGTGTGAGGAACAATGGGATGGTATGATAAGGTGTGCTCTTGCTTTGGGGAGCAGAGATCAAGGGGAGCTCAGAGATCCCTGCGAGTCCCAGCTTGACAGCGAGGCAGATGCTCGCAGTGCTGCTGCGGGATGCGACGTCCATGCGCGGCAGTTTGTTCCCGCACAGTCTTAAGAGCCATTCAATCACACTGACAAACTGATAATAGGCGACATCGTCAATTGCTTAGCTTGTCCTCTAAAATCCAGGTTTTGCAGGCAAACAGACACTCCCCATCTGCCCCGATGTTTGGCGAATTGACGCCTCGCTACGAAACTGGCAAGTGCTTAAAGTGGAAGTGAATGACAGTGACAGCTGACCGTAGGTGTCGTTTACGCTGGTGTCCCCGCCACAGTTTGAAATGGCAGATTTAAAAGCATAATGTTTTTAAGGGAATTAATACAAAATAAAAATCAAATCAGTGATTTGAGTTTGTCTAAAATGAATAGACTGCAGTTTAATTCACGTTCTCGCGTCGATATTTTAACCTGAGTCATGACTGGTTGAAGTTGGCTCGTGACCTCTTGTGAACTCTCTGTTTCTTCAACGTTTAAAATGTGCAGCGTCCAAACAACAACAAGGCAGTTTAACGAAACGTCTGACGGTAAGGTTGATTTATCATCTTCAGCTAACGTTGTTAACGTCGTTCCCATCGTATCAGGGCAGTGATGATGGATGTTGTCATCTCTGGGCTGACTGACAGGCACTGCTGCTTTCTTTGTCGCGCTGTTGCGGCTGCGGATGTGATGGATGACCGTTGCTGTGCGTTGTATGCAGAGGGCTTCCTTATTGTCAACACTGTAGCGTCCTGGGCTGTGCACTTGTGATGCGCGGTTATGCGATTGTTTTGCCGTAACGATCTACTCTGACCTCATACTGATCCCCTCCGTTACACTTCCTAAAATCGCAATTGAAGACCGTTTTTTGAAAATCGAAAGCACTTTTCAACACAAAGCGACGCCCTTGTTAGCCGATCAGAAATGTGAAGAGGCTCAGACAACAATCTGTGGGCCTTATGTTGCATTTAATCAGGACACAAAAACAGCAGCTACATACCACTCGCCATAGGACAAACGCACGGAGCAGTGACATACCATAATATTTCAGTTACAGTCCTCGTGTGTCAGGGGGAAGTGGTGCATGTCAATGGGACACAGTGTAAGTGACAGAGTTTTGAAGTGGCATCAGTAGGACGACAGTGGCCCGATGCAAACAGTCTGCGGTGAAATACCACCCACACACACACACACACACACAGCAGCACACCATCGGCCACTGATCACAACATGAAATGACAGATGAGAAAGAAAAGGAAAAACTCTGGTAAACAAACGAGTCAAACATATGTTTAGTTATATAAGCTCACAAGGGGCACGGAGATGATACTTAAAACCAGGGTGAAATCACAGGATCGAGGTGTCTGAAATATTTCTGAACTTATTCGTCTCGGATTTGCTACCCAAGTCTGGCTCGTGATCTCGTGAGTTCCCCCCCCACCAGCTTTGCGTCAAGGCCCGCCCAACTGTGCTGTGATTGGCTGGCTCGTTACGTCAACGCATCCTTGTGACTGACTGGTTGCTGTGAGCGCGGCTGTGCCGCGGGGATGATGGAGTTCCTAGGGGCTCCCACGCCTGTGGCTTAATGCATTCATTTTCTAGTTGGTCTTTATTACAAAATAGGAAAGATCTGATTAGTTAATTTACCACACTGATAATTCCGAGGGGCATACTTTAAATAACCATAGCCTTTTCCTCAAGATAAATACATCATTTTGCATATTTTATTATACGATACAGTTCTTAACCCTTTGTTTTTCTCCATGGCAACACATGCTTCAAGATTGAGTGTAATATGTTCATTGGATAAAGTTATGCTTATAAATATATGTGATTTTGGTTGATTTAGTGTTCACTTTCTGCTGAGCCTCCCTGTGTTTCTGTATGATGCAGTGTTCCATCAGTTAAGGGTACGGCACAGCAGAAAGTGGTGTCCAGGGATGCTTAGGTTTCCTCTTTTTAAAGACAGTAATCCAAATGTAGATGGGGGTCGTCGTCACAATCAAAAACAAAAGTAGAAATGCAGAATTTTTGTCTGCAAGTTAAACTATCAGTCATAATTGTGAATGTACAGTATCTGTCATTTATATGTTCAGAAGCTACAGATTGTTCCTTTTTTAAATGAGCCATCTGACATTGTTCCCAAGTCTGCCATCTTTTAGAAAGAAGAGGAGACTATTTTTATTTGCACCTCTCATTTGTGCTCACCATATAGGCCGCCACCCAAAATGAAAGATTTCCAAGTCAACTCGCCAGGGAGGGCTGATGCTTCTGTGTACAATGATGCATTGGGGGGGGGGCTGACTGACAGTATTGGGTTTGAATCAGGGCGATGATTTCGAATTAGAAAGATTAGCTTCAGGTGGGTTTCTGTCTCTCACGTGTGCAGCACAGCAGCTTGAGTTGATTGTCCTCCCTGAAGGCACCACATACCTTCCTAGCATGTCTGGGGAATCCAGTCGACCGCCTCGCAGGCCCAACCAACCCTCTGAGCTTTCAGCTGCTGACATGTCTGCAAAGGTTTAGTAGTATGTATTGTTTTATTGTGACTGTTGTCTTTTCCAGAAGACAGTTAGAAAGGCAGATTTTGAGTCATACAGTTGGAATCAAAGTACTCAGATTTAGAATTCACATCTGCATTGTTTTTAAAAGGTTCTTACTATGCCTTATTTTAATTTTCTGTAGACTAAAAGTTAATTAAATTGGTTTCATTTCTGTGAATGAATATCCCCACAGGCTGAATGAGATCCCAGTCTAGCAGTAAAAAGCAATTAAATCATCCTCTGATATGGGTTATTTCCTTTTCACTGAGGCTGTGATGATGACAAACATGTACCGAGCACATTAATGAATAATCAATATGTTGGTTGGCTTATCATTAATCTGCCATGACTCATTAACAGCATCGCAGATACATGTTTCTTCTTAATGTGAGTGTGTGTGTGTGCGTGTCTGCTGTCTGGTTTGTGGTCAGACAGTGAAAAACTGATGCCAGAAGAGGACAAGCTGTTCATTACTGAGAAATTCTGACTGGACTGTGAAAAGACCAATATAATGAGAAATCTGTGTGTCAATTCTGTTTTTTAGTTGGGTTTCAAAGGCAAATATTGCCTCTGTTTTTGAGCAAATCATCAGATGACAGGCTCTCATTAATGCTGCTTGGGTGTATGTTGAGATGTAGAGGCGAAGCAGCAGCCACCATGGCCCCGTGGTGAAGTCAGTGGGCAAGTGACTTAACCTGTTGTTCCTCTAATAACTGCTAGATGCAATGATAGAACTCAGTGATGATGTCTATGCAGACAGTCTTACCTTTCCTCAGAAAGTCATTAATTCTTTTCCTTTTTTAGGTTGTTTACTTTCATGTCTTACAAAGTGGTGGTAATTCAGGAACTAACTTGGCAGACAGACTGTTAATATTGCATGATTCTGCAAGACCCTGAAATATGTTCAGAGACAATGCTTTTGAAAGATCAATGCCAACATTGTAATTATTATTGCTACTATTATGGCGTGATATCGTGCCAACTTACACTGTGATTAATCAAGGTTTAGGTTGAGATATGTGCTTTTTATTACTGCTTTCTATTTAACATTGAGTTTTCATATTGTTTTAAGAGTAATTAGCACCATTTTGTACACAAAGAATGACTGTACTACTAAAACTTTCACATCAGCACATGCCTGGCGTGGTGTTGATGTCAGCTATGGTGTGATGTGTTTGGACAGTGAGTTTTACAGCAAAGAGCTGATTGGTCTGGATACAGAGGGCTGCATTGTTTTATCCGTACTGTCTCCCCTTCTCTCTATCCATCTATCTGTCTATCTTTTGCCTCCACGTTTTCTGCACATTCAGTAGAAATATAGTTTTGCTGCATCATTTTCTTTTACACTGAACCGACAGATGAACACTGACGCACTGTACAGGCAGCGTCCAGCGCTGTGTGTTCGGTTTTCTCCTCTGTGATTGCTTTTATTCGTCCCCACCGGCCCCCTCCAAGTTTTACCCAGGCACTCTGGGACCCATCGCATTCAGCTCCAGGATCTGCTGCTGGGTGTCTCCTGCAAAAAGAGACGCATGTAGGGACCACACAGTAACTCATTGTTTTCTTTCCTTTTAGCTTGTGTCATTTCACATGCGAAGCAGTAAGCTGATGAACTGTCTCGTGTTTATTTATCCACTGTTGGATGCCAGATTTTCCCTGTTTTATCTTTTACTAAACAACATATTCTTTCTCAGCACCGACCTGCTTCACATTCATACATCTAATACTCTATTTCCCCAAGGGGATCATTAAAGTTTAATCTAATCTTGTGCATAATCACATCCTGAAACCACAGTCGTGCAGCTCCACAGGAGCAGCAGGGATTAAGTGCCTGGTTTAGAGGCCACTCCACAAACTCTCTGGGGATTCAAACCTGTGTCCCTGCAGTTACAAGCCGCTGCTGTCACTGCTGGAAGAAAACCTGTTTTTTGTAGACCAAACAGAAGTTGTGAAAGTGCCAGTTAGCTGACGAACCGTGTCGTGCTCTTTCCATCACAAGTTTTTCTGTCAGTCTGCTGCCAAGTTAATCTTGTTTGCTCGATTTACCTTTTTGTTGTTTCCACGTGGTTGATATTTTCCCTGCAGTGGGAGTGAGACTGAGATAAACGCGTCAGATATAGGTATTGTCATAACTTGCATACAAACACACAGGCACATAAACACACATCACTGAAGATGCGTTACTGGAATTTATTCTACATGGTCCAAATAAATAGACACAACTCTCTTTCTATTACACGTGTACACTGTTCTGCTCTCAAGCCTAATGTCTCCGTCAGTTTTGTGTTTGTGTCAGTTAAAAACACCTTCAATAACTTGGTAAAACATGAATTGAACTCTATAATGTTTTTTTAATGTTATATGTTGACACATTCACCGGGGCTGGAGGCTCTCTTCTGACTCTGACGTTGTTTTGCATCTGTCCTGGTTAACACTGGTAGTTAGTCTGTTTGACTCTGTGTCAAAGTGTTTGTATTTTCCCACATTGAACGGAAGTTTGTATTTTCATAGCATTGCACCTCATCAGCTGGAGTTTATCTAAATCTGGTAATTCATATTCAGGTTATTTGTGCACATATAAATGTACGTGTTGTGTGCTTTACTGCAGATTGTCTTGTTTTATGAGCCTGCATTATATTTTATTTTGTACCTATAATACCTGGATCCTTCTGGGAATAATGGAGCCCTTAGTTATTTGATGAGCAACCAAAATGGTCTCCCACAAATATACCTCAGTGGCCACTGTCTTAGGTACACCTATAAAATCTATTGCAATTCAATTGGCTCTGCCATGAATTTTACTTTTGCAAGCTTTATAAAGACATTTTTGAAAAAGTATAAATTCAGTATATTTAGGATTGAGGTCATAGTTTAAAGTGGTGTCAATACTGTACAAAAAAAATCTAAACACGATTATAATGAGGATAGATTTGAAGTTATAAGGACTGTCTTTTTTTTTTCCCCCTATGATTTTCAAGCAGTGAAATATCTCTTCTCTTTCAGTAGAAGAACATGTCAGAGTGTAACGATAGTCTAACCCTGGGTTAGCATCTTGGCTCCCTGCATGCAGTAATAGAAGGGTTCATGTGAATAGGTGCCATATTTCCAGTTGAACTCAGTCCTGTCAGGTTATAATAAAATTCTTGGCTTGGACACGAGGCAGTCGGTGATCCTGTCAGATGTAATGGAGCCGAGCAGGCAAGTGAAACATGACAGATTGCTAACCTGTTCTCCACCCAGCTGCCTCAGTTCCCCACATCAGCCAGAGATGAAGATGTAAGGCCACTCAGCTACAGCTCCTGTGACGTTTTTATGGCCCGTCTATAGTGTTCAGACCCACAATAGCAGAGTTGTTTTGGTGTGGCGGGGTTGCTACAGGTACTATTCAGAAGATGAAATATGAACCAAGAAGCCCAGGTGGCAAGTTGAATTAAAACATTTTTTTTTTTTTATAAAATCTTGAAAAACTGATTTATGGGTTTGTGGTCCAGCCTGCTGTTGGTGCATTGCAGTTTTTGAACTGCTGAGTGGGCTGTCTGAGTCCAGAAAGCTGCTTCTGATGTTAAAATATAAGTTGGCACTCAGGATCAACTTTCAACATTCAAAACAGACACTGATGGAAATTCTTTCCAGACTGACACAAAGTAGTGATGAATCAGGCCTCTTGAAAGGCTGAATGGTTCCTTACTTCGTGATTCGAATTCTCCCTAACTGCTGCAGTCAAACGGTTGGTTAAGCTACTGTGTGATGCTACTGTGCATGTGTGTGTGATAAGATAATGAACCGGGAGTCTCAGGCTACGTCTACACTACTACGTTTTCATTTAAAAACTAAAATGATCTCAGCCCAGACGAGTGTTTTAGCCCCGTTTTCCGAAAAATTCTCCATCCATACTGCCATGCCTCAAAACGCATATCACGTGACTAATCACACGCACTGGGCGTGAGCGTGTCGGTGTAAACAGGAAGCAGGAGAAAAATAATGACACAGAAAAACATGTAATGTTTTTAATTTTCAAAGTTCTTTTGTGTATTTCTAAAGATACACAATATAACATCCTTTCCGTCACTGTAAAAACTCAAATACTCCACAATATCATAGCACGTACTCCGAGTTCACATTTGCCAGTGATGCTTATAGCCTACATAACGTTAAATATTGATGCATCAAAATGAATCCATTACTGACAACGATGTCCATGAAACAGTACTTGTAGTCGCACAACGTTTTTACACTCAAAAGACTGTTTCTGTTGACGTAGTCTGTGGATTAGCAGTGTGGCTTAACTATACCGTGTGTTTGGGAGAAGTTGACAACACGATCCATCACTTCGGGCTCTGTACTCGCCATTCCCCAGGAACCACAACGTAATTAATAAATTATCCCACCAGGCAGTGGTTCTTCACCCAAAACCGGTCATGTAGGGCTGATAAAGCCGCTGGATTTGAGAATTGTCACAAATCGCTCGAATAGTAGTCGCAGTAGTAGCATTATAAAATGCATTTTATAATAGCAGATATCTGATTTAGCATTTTTTCAGAAGCTAAACTACTAATAAATCGTGAAATATGTTTAGGAAGTAATCTTATAATTGAGCTGTATAAGCCATGTAGGCCTATATATTGCTGCATATCAATTGGTAACCATGTATGCACGTCAACGCAGGTATCGTCCCTGATTAATAGGTCAAAAACTGTTTAAAAACACCGGGCTTGTACAATTAGTCGAATTTTAGCAACACATTTGATCATGCTTTTTATAATTGCTTCCCATTATATATGATATGGCAAGAATAGTTAGAAGCCTCCGGAGCGTCAACATGTTATAGTAAAAAGTCTTTGTTAACCTAACATGATGTAGGCTCATGGTTTGACGTATGAGTGTAGGATCCCTCAATGATGGATCCCTTGTTCGTCTTTGACCTAAATGTTTTCAAGTCTCAGCAGAGGAGAAAGGCGGACTTTGTTCACTGAACACTTTCTCAACAATCAGTCCTTTTGGGAAAAGTAGAACAAGGCTTTTGGAAACTGGAGCAGTCATAGAAAACACGCTTTTCTTGTTTTCTTTGGTCAGTAGCAGAAAATCTAGACCTACGTCGCACCCTGTAAGTAAAATATACACGTCATCAACCAGTGATTATTTTGCATTCTGTCTGTTGGGGACGATGACATACTGTTGCTTCTGCTAGCCTTGCACACTGAGTCTCCCTCAGCAAGATATATATGATTTTGTTTTGTATTCATTTTCTGTCCTCCATAATGATTCTGTATAATATAAAGGATAGATTCTACAGTGAGTAGATGGTAGTTGTGTTCAAGCTATTTTAAAACCAGAAAAACACTTTAAAGTTGTTCTTTCAGTGATGAGATGAAGTCATGACTGAAGAAATTGTGCTATTAATGTAATTGGATTACCTAAGTCACAGGTTACTTTTGTTCAAGTTTACCTTGGTTAATTCTGAATGTGGATGTTTTTTTTGATCTGCTGAAATAATCATTTTCGGGTTAATTCTTTGGTCTCTAAAATGGCACAGAACAAACACTTTCAATAGGAAATTGTGAAAGCCATTAATTGTTGCCGATTGACTTCCTGTTGACGGACTAATTTATTCAGCTCGAAAATGTTCCAACAGTCACAAATAAATAAGGGTCTGCGCTTAATGCTTATTGTTTAAATTGACTTTGAATTGGCTGGTGGTGTATGACAAAGACACATGTAGAGTAAAGCTTAAAGTGTTTGTAGTGTGAAATATTGGTTGGATTGTTTGAGCATTTCACAAAACACCTCACTGTGGTGAGAGGATGCACAGTACAGGTGGTGGTCTGAATATCCCTCAACATTACAGATGATATAGAGCCTGACAGCCACTGGAGATGTTGTCAAGGACACCATGACAACAACCATATTTCTTTGTTTGTTGTTTGTGCATAACTGTGCCAGTGATTTGGGTATGTACCTTAGGTTATTAAGTTAATGTACTTGGATGTGTGCGCACTCTTGTTTAGGGTCCCTGAGAAAGAGGCACATATGGCAGGGTTCCCGCCTCTACTCCTGTCCGTTTCCCTGTCAGTGTGATGTACCAGAGGACATCTCAAGCTGGGATCGTTATGTTTCTTGTGCTCTGTGTGTTTGCTTGGGTTTTCTTCACCGCTTAAACTGTGGACATACGTAGGTGTGAATGTAATTGTCGGTCTGTCTTTGTTTGTTATTTTATGCAGGGTTTCCCACAGCGTCTTTACAGCAGAGGCAGGTCGCCTCATCTGAAATCAAGACTGACACAGCTAATTTTAAAATACGCGGGTCTTCAGACCGCGATGGAAACGCAGACAACAATGGGCTGAAGGAACCTTTTTAGTTTCTTGAAAAAGTAGCTCCTGCGAATAAAAGTTCCGGGTAATTTGGATGGAAATGTGGCCATAGATGATTACACTTTTATGAAATATATAACATCGACCTTCAGCGAGGTGTCATCTAGTTATTAAAACAACCGCAAGATGAGATGCGTCAGGATCTGACAGTTTAGCAGATTACAGTGAATGATCACATTGTAGGTTCACCTCACTGCTCATCAGTGTTGCAAAAAAAACATTCCGAGTTTTTAGAGGTTGGGAAAGTAGAGGCGAATGGCTCGACCAGTCACAACCCTGTCATTATCTTTCTGGCAGATAGTTTGCACTCTGTGCTCCTCTGAGAAAAGGAAACTCTGCAAAGGCCTATTAGTTCAGAGGTAATGACATGTTAATGGTTACTACAACAGAGCACAAATACTGCTCTGCTGCCTCATTATACCATGTAACACTGTTCTGCAGACATCAACATTGTGGCCACACAAACCATACATTTTCCATGACACCTGCAATGGATGTGTTGTTTTCTTGCCATCTCGTCAGTGCGTAATGGGTTAGGTCGCAGCCCCAATCAGTGTGAAAAATAGAACGTTGATAAAAATGAATGCTGCTTTGTTAATATTGGTCAACAGGTATTCATAATTGTTGGCGGTCAGAGGTCATAGTGCCGATCAGCATTGCAGGAGGGACTCGCTGTCATGATCAAGGACACTTCAGCAGGCGGGAAGTTCGTCAAAATGAGGACTGAAATTTGATTCCTACAGCTTAGAGACAGTGGCGCTGAAGAAAAGACAAGAGGCAGAGCTTAAGATGTTGAGGTTCTCTTTGGGAGTGACGAGGATGGACAGGATCAGGAACGAGTACATCAGAGGGACAGCTCATGTTAGATGTTTCGGAGATAAAGCCAGAGAGGCCAGATTGAGGTGGTTCGGACACGTTCAGAGGAGAGACTGTGAATATATTGGTAGAAGGATGCTGAGGTTGGAGCTGCCAGGCAGGAGGTCTAGAGGAAGACCAAAGAGGAGATTTATGGATGTAGTGAGAGAGGACATGAAGTTAATTGGTGTGAGTGAAGAGGATGCAGAGGACAGGGTTAGATGGGGGCGCATGATTCGCTGTGGCGACCCCTGAAAGGGAACAGCCGAAAAGGAAAAGAAGAAGAATCTAGGTTAGGTTATTCATCACAATCTAGGCTACTGTATTTCCTGTCTGAATTGATTTGTCATTTTTTCTTTGAAGATATTGAATCAACGGTTATGTCACTCAGAACATACAGTGAAATGCAGCTGCAAGAGCTAGTTTATACCATAGACTGTCAACAGAGGACCATTAACTGGTGCAAGATAGGTAGCAAATTCAGTACGCTGCAAATGACATGATATGCAGCCAATACTTAAGTGAAAAGTCTTCTTTTTTTTTTTTTAAATGTAAACAATATTATATAAGATATGTATCTGTACAGATAGATGTAAAACACTTGATACTTATTAACTACAAAACATTTATTCACGTAATTCATCACTGAATAGGTGATTAGTTAAGTAGGTATTTTCAGATTAGCTGGCCAATTGACAGGCTTGTTTGACTTCTGGTGTAAATTAAATGTTTCAGCTGACCATGGGGCGTTTTCATGAACATTTCTGTAGTGTCATTGTTGATTTAATGTTCAGTGTCTCCTATAAATACACACAGATATAAATAGAAAGGCGTGTGGACAGCTGACCTTAGTTGACTTGCGCTCCTTGTAAAGAGCTGGCAGAGTAAAGTGCTGTCCAGTCACGTAGTTCGATGTCAAGCTGCTGTAGTACTGACCAGTGTCCAAAGGCTATTCAGAGAGAAATAGGAACTCAGACAGATGGACAGGGGCGGAGAGAGGGTGGAAGCAATACTGAGGTTAACACATTTAGTAGAGACAAAGTGAAATAGTAAAGTAGGGAAAATAGACGGATGGATAGAGAGAGAATGAAGGGCTAGATTCAACTGTTGACAAAAAGACAAGAAGAAAAAAAGAGAGCACTTCTGTCCACCTCCCTTTTGGTGGTCTTCTCTGCCTTCCCTCCTTGCTCCCTGTGCTATCTTTGTTTGTGTCCTCACTTCATGGACAGCAGGGGTTTTGAAACGTTCTCCTTTTAGCGGTCTTAACCAAATGCCTCTCATCAGCTGTCAGAGGTGTTCAGGCAGGTTGAGAGACACTTGAGTTTGGTGCTAAAACACATATTGGGTCTGTTGTATAAGCCTTTAGAAAGAAACTGACTGCAGGGTGAAGGTAGACCTTTGCAATAGCTACCACCTAGCCTGGCATCATCAGACTAATTCGCAAATGCATATTAATCTGGAACCTCAGTTAAATTTCGATTTCCAAGGCGCATTATCGGGCACGGACCAAACTGCCTCTGGACGCAACGGTGGCCTGGTTACAAAGTTCCTCAAATTACAGCTAAACAGTACACTAAAATATGTTTCTGAAAGCATTTGAGGCGGGAAACAGAATCTTGATTCATAGTTGAGCAGCACTGCCTAGTTTGACAGTTTTGATCCGCACCGGTAACGTCCGTCTGACATCACATCAAACCCGCCCCATATTAGATAAACAGTTGTGATTGGCCCGACCGAAACCAGGACGGGTGGAACTCTGTTTGAATGGGAGGGGGGCCAGACCTATCTGCCAGAGCAAAGGAAACATGAGCTCGGCAGATTTGTCTGGTTCCCAGGCAAGCTACCACTGTTATCACCATACACAATGGAGACAAAGAACTTGGCTTGCATACCTTTCAGAGCTGAAATACTTAAATCCATAATTCAGAAGCTCCTTTTGTCCAGTTTTTCATCACCCAGCTTGTCCTTTATAACAATAAATACAGTAAAAACTAACATGTACTTAGTTTGGTTTTTTTTGTAACTTGTCAATATGATAAAATGTCATCTTGAGCATCAGTGAGGAAGTAAGCATTAAAACATGCCGGAAAACCGTAATAAATGTCTCTGCTGTGATTTGATGAACAGCCTGAGGTGACCTCCAATGACCTTGTCTATGGCACGTGCACCTTCTCAGTGACAAAACCGCTGTCAAGATTCAAACCCCGGGTAAACAACCTTCGCTGAGGTCACTTTTAATGTCACGTCATGATACGCTGCGTATTAAACGGTCAGAAAGAGCAGGTAGAAGATGTGTCCTGTGAATAGACTTTGATGGAAGTTGGTTACTGTATTTTAACATACGACAAACAAGTCAATTATTATTCCAAAATGATTTATCCACCTTATTTTGCTAAATATTATTGATTTAATTGTTTCAGTCATTTTTCAAGCTAAAATGCCAACAACTGTTTCCAGCTGGGTTTTTTTTGTTGATAAATGTGAGGTCTTGATGCTTGTCATTCATCATAATAAATTGATTATTTTCTGACCTTTTTTGACAAAATGATTAATTGGTAAGATAATCTGTGGATTAATCAATGATCAAAAATAAGTCCTAACAAATTTACATGTCATAAATGAGTTCAAAAGGGGATATTTTAAAAGGACAGTAGGTAATGTTAGACTATTATTACCACTTTAACATATAACATATTGTGTTTTTGATTTATCAAGTTAATCAATTAAGTCTACTGTATATAGCTTCTCTCATACAATAAAAGAAGCTCTTATTTCTTTACACTTCACACAAAAACAATTACAGATGGAAACAAAAGTGAACAGTTGACATTAAATAGCAACTGAACACCTCGTGTGGTGTTGCAGTACTAGCGTAACAGCCCATTGACTTTGACTTTAATGTGATTCCTGAGCTCATGACCTTTTATGACTTAAAAATAGAAATACAAGCGGAGACATTTGGATGGACAGGGGTCAGACCTCAGCGTCTGATGCATGGTCAAAGTCACTTGTTTAGAGGTCATGACTGAATAATGCGACGATCTAAATTGCTCTGTCTTAACCTCCTTCAATTAGTTTCTTATTTTTGTTTCTTTTATCTCTTATCGTACCTGAAATTTCTACTGTATTACATAACCCTTTCACACCTCTTTCGTGTCTCTTAATCTGCTTTTATCAACCTTTTACTCTCACGTGCTGTCTCACATTACTCTAAGATGCATTATTCACTGAGTGTGTGTGGGACAGTGTAAAGAGAGTACTCTGTCTAGGGCATAAAAGCTGTCGTTTCCTCAATCTCCCCCTTTTATTACTCCATCTGGTTCTTTCTTGTTTACCCCAACTCCCCCCATCCCTTTCCCAGCAGCAATGATAACAGATCTGATGTCACAGTTGCCATGGCAGCCGTGTGATGACTTGGCTGGTTGAACTGGCCTGGTCGTCTAGTGGCTGACTTCAGTCACAGAGACCCAAAAAAAATAATAATTGTACAGGATATATTTGAAAAAATGAATACCGTTAATACAAATTACATAGCATAGACTAGAATTGAATTGAAACGAATAAATGGATTGTTATATACCAGAATGTAATTGATCAGCGCAGATTACAATTACATGTATTTGGATCACCCTATAGGCCTTGCCTAAAGTATAAAGCAGACATTTTTTTCAAAACTACATGTTAAGGTTGCATATTTACAGAAGAATAAATGCTTGTTTTAGAAGAGCATATTGCACCTATTACTTAATTGTTACTGTTGGATTCACAATTTGTGTTACTTTTGGTTAAAAACAAAACAAATAGTGTATACTGTCTTTTTGTAAGGTGACCCCAAAAGGTTATTTCAGATAGATGAAATATCTGTCCCCACAGATCTGTCATCAATCTGTCATTTAGTAGTATATTTAACAAAACAAATTCCTATTGTAAACTCTGGTTATCAGGATGTTGCTGATTTGAAGAGACAAACAACATGCATCTATTATTCAGTCCTGATGTGCTCGAGCAACACAGTCAGTGTGTTATGGGATCGACACAACAGTGTACTCACCATCTGATATACCACAATATATCCTGTTACACACAAACACACACTCTCACTGGTTGACATAATGCTTTCCCTAGCCCCTTACCCTAACCATCACAACTAAGTGCCTAACCCTAAACCTTAACCTAATTCTAACCCTAAAACCAAGTCTTAACCCTTAAACAGCTCTTTAAACATTTGGCCCCACAAAGCTGTTGGGACCACACAAGTATAGTGGGCTCCTGGTTTTTGGACCCCACAAATATAGTAAAACAAGCCCACACACTATCACACAGAGTCCTCCTGAGTCTATTTTTTCTTTTAAATACATTTTAAATTGATTCAAACTTACTTCTCTCCCTCTAGGTGAAGGACGTGTGGTGGCCAACAGTCCTGCCTTTTTCTCCCCTTCATCCTCTCGCTCTCCTGTCCCTTCTTCATCCTCCTCCTCCCACACCCACACTCTCACACTCACTTTCTCTTTCTCTGTGATGCCGGGCTGTGGGTGAGCGTATGCCCGCGACCAGACTGAAGCTGGGGAAGCTAAAGGTGGTGCGGCGGCAGCTGCTGCAAAGGTACAGAACAACACCCAATGTAAAGAAAAGTTTTTATTTTCTAACATACAGTAGACAAAAAGGTATAATATAGGAATCACTATATTATAACTTTTTGAAGGCATTCTGATAACTGTCATAATGAATACTTTGCTTGCATTATTGGTTATTGTGGAAACTGTTGCAGTAACAATGGATATATGCAGCAGTCATAAGGTTTTTGTATGCTTTCACATTGCTTTGAAGACAGCATTCGTGTTAGTGACTGTTGTTTAAAATGGTCTGCAATTTGTAATAATGTGTGGAGTGACTATCCCTCACAAAATAAAACAGACAAAAAGCATTTTATACTCCCTTCTAGTGGTGTCCAGCCTTGCAGATAGTTTACATTTTAGTTGGTGAGATTTAACGATCTTCTGCTACCGCCTTCATACAATGTAGCTGAATATAATACCATTTGTCTTAAAGAATCAGAAAATGACATTGTAAAAAACAAAAATAAAATAAAAAAAGCAGTCAGCAGCAATATCTCTTTCCAAACAGTGTCCTGGTTACTCAGGATGATCCACAAACTGTTCCGAAGTACAACAGCCTACCTACCGTCTGTGTGTGCACAGAAGGATGAGTCAGTGCTTCTTTCTGTACAGAGCTAGCCTGAATGCATCATCTAAAGAGGGCTATCTTTATTTTTGTGAGAAATTAGTATGACTACTGTATGTTTATGAAACACAGTGTTAGCTTGATATGAGGTGTCATTAGCCTCAGAGTTTAGAGAATGTGGGTATGTTATCAACTGGGAACCAGATCCAAAATGGAACCTACAATAAGTGCATTAAGCTTACACCAGGTTGCTCAATTTAATCACAATGTTTTTTTTTTTTTAGTTTTCAGTGCTCCACACCCAGCTTTAAGAAAACAGGCTCCTCCAGAAAAAGTCGAGACAATCGTTGTTTTCTAGAATACTTTATCCTTAAAATCTCTATAAATGATCAGTCTTCAAAAGTAATGATGTTGTTGTGGGCTTATGTTTCAGTTTATTCATATGCATGTCTGAATGCTGTACTCCTGTAACTGATGTTTACTTCATTGGTTAATTCCTAATTGACTGTACCAGGTATGAACACCAGCCGTTCGTCTCCTGCCTGGCCGGCCTCTATGGTTGCCAATGGAGACGATACCAAAGAGCCCGGGCGCAGCCAGGAGAGTGCTGCTGCAGCAAGGTACACACACACACACACACACACACACACACACACACAGAACCATCTATAAGCAGTGAGTTAAGTTTGGTTAGTTTGCTGATCGTGCAAAGAGTATTGATTCCACTGCCAGTTTCCCTACATCCAGCTTGCTGACTCCAACAGTCAGTGACTGCTTTTCTATGGAGAAATATCAGCACATATATACTCTGTCAGCTTGTATCAAAATATACTGCTTCCATATGCACTTGCTAATATGACTGGCTTCCTCTCTATCGGACTGATTGTGTAGCATCAGGGAGTTGCTGTTTTGCCTCCAATAATGACTGTATATTTTTTTAGCACATTTCAACAACAATTCAAAGTGCTTTACATAAAACATAAAAGCAACAAAGGCCAATAAAATACTATTTAAACACTTTAAAAAGTTAAATAGAACCTAAAAACAAGATAAAATGGGAATGTGGAAGTTACAGTGCAGTGTAAGATATGAATCATTATTTGATTTAATAAAAGGTAGCGGCAAACAGAAAAGTCTTCAGCCTTGATTTAAAACTACTGAGAGTTTCAGCAGACCTGCAGTTTTCTGTGAGTTTGTTCCAGACATGTGGAGCATAAAAACTAAACGCTGCTTCTCCATGTTTAGTTTTGACTCTGTGGACTGAAAGCAGACCTGTAACCAGACGACCTGAGAGGTCCAGAGATCAGAAATGTACCTTGGCCCTAAACCATTCAGTGCTTTATAAACCAACAGTAGTATTTTGAAATCAATCACAGACAGGAAGCCAGTGTAAAGACCTCAGAACTGGAGTGATGTGATCCACTTTCTTGTTCTTAGTAAGGATGCGAGTGAGACCTGTAAAGACACCGTCACAGTAGTCGAGCAAATAAATACATGGACAAGTTTTTTTAAATCCTGCTGAGACATAAGTCCTTTAATCCTGGATGTATTCTTAAGGTGGTAGTAGACTGACTTTGTAATTGTCTTAATGTGGCTGTTGAAATTCAGGTCTGAGTCCATGACTACACCAAGATTTCTGGCTTGGTTTGTGGTTTTTAACATTACTGATTGAAGCTGAGCGCTGACTTTTAATTGTTCCTCCTTGGGTCCAAAGACAATTAGTTCAGTTTTATCTTTGTTTAATTGAAAAAAAATTCTGGCACATCCAATCCTTAATTTGTTCAATGCACTTACTCAGCTCTTGTATTGGACCATAGTCCCCTGGTGACATTATGTAAATTTGTGTATCGTCTGCATAATTAGAGTAACATATTTTGTTGTTTTCCCTGAGCGCATGCAGATGTTAAACCTAAGAAGACCCAGAATGGAGCTTTGGGGAACTCCACGTGTAATTTTTGTTCACTCAGATGTGTAATTACCTGTAGTCTCTGTCCTTTAAGTAGGATTCAAACCAGTTTAAAACTGTACCAGAAAGTCCCACCAAGTTTTCCAGTCAGTCTGGTAATATGTTGTGGTCGACCGCGTCAAATGCAGCGCTGAGATCCGATAATACTAAAACTGAAATTCTGCCAGTGTCTGTGTTTAAGTGGATGTCACTGAAGACCTTAATTAAGAGCAGTCGCAGTGCTGTGGTGCGCTCGAAAAACCTGACTGGAAGACATCAAAACAGCTGTTTAACGCCAAGAAGTTGTTCAGCTGTTGAAAAACATCTTTTTCAGTGATTAACAAGGGAAAAAGTAATTTTTTGCTTTAAACCTTTAACCCTTAGCTCCTAAACATTAAAGGGTTCAAAACTAAAACATTTGATCTAAGTGCACTTGAAAGATTTAGTAGTTAATCATTAAAATAAGTGAGTTTAATGACTTTCTTTTGGTTTCAGTTGGTAGTTTAAGACAAAAATTATTTGTGTGTGTTACAGGTGGAGTGTGGCAGCTTTGGCCTCCTGATCCTCACCTTCTTCCTGAGTTTTTTATTCCTCTATTTCTGGAGTGAAGCTCAGAACGACTACATAGACTTTGACTGGTGGGTCACACAGCACGTACACTCATGCTGGTCAGAGTATGTTTTTGGTTGTGATTTGTAGGGCATTTATTGTCGTCATCATCATGGGGTTAGGGTTAGTTGTTTTGTATAAACAAATAACAAAGGATTGAGTGAATTGATCATCCTAATAAAGAATACATGAATGTATCAAGGGACCAACCCATCATTCCAACTTGATTCCCAACATGAAGCACCCTGTATGTCATAGCTGGTGACGTTTTTTCTTGTGCCTCTTCAGGTTTAACTTTGGCACTCTGGGTTTCTGGTTTCCTTGGTCTCTGGTCCTGCTGGTTGTTGCTGCTGCGCTCTTCACATACATTGCCCTGCTACTGGTATGCACACTGATATGACTTCAACCTGTCTAGTTTAAGCACTTGCACGGAGATGGAATATAATATAGAACAAAACAAAAAGACGCAAACAAAAAACATATCTAGTACTCAGAGGTCTGTTTACACACTCTGGTTGCAGAGATATGCAGTGTCGTATTTAGATCGAAGGTTGCCAGTTCAAATCCCTGGATCTGCATAGAAAGCCTTTGTGCAGTCTCTTTAAAGCTATTGCAGTGTTCTTGAGCGAGACACTTTACCTCACTGATTCTATTCTAACCACAGATTTCCAGTAGTAGAACTTTCTCAGTCAGAACCTGTGTCACTTTATTTTATTTCAGTGTATTTTGTTTTTTCTCACTAAACCGCAGTGTTTCAATGGGCACAAGTGCACATTAGCCCCTCGGCCCCCCTCGACATTTATGAGCTTGTCTGCTTGAGTGAGGTGACAAATATTACGTAAGGCTTATTAATCAATACAGAACAATGGACACACATGAAGTGAAGGAGAAATCTGCATCCACAGCGTTTACTTTCTCCTTCGAGAGAAAAGCCTTAGGAATATAACAACTCTGAAAATATTGTTAGATATCCAAGTTTTCATAAATCTGCTAAGGCATGAAAAGGCAAGGATATGACTGTTTCATTAAAAAATAAATTGTAATTTAACAATGTTCAGTTTTTAAAAAATGCTGACGTTTTATAGAAAACCTGTCAGAAGCAAATGTCTTGTAGGGGAGTGTTACTTGAAGCAGCTGAATGTAACCGTTTTTAATAGATATCTAAATGTTGTTCAGGTGCTGGCGGTGTGTCTGCTTTCTGAGGGTCAGAGGCTGTACCTTCACTGGAGCCACAAGGTATTACACACACACTGAGAATAAATAAACACAAACACTAATGGACAGTTCTTTGGGGGGTTTTTTTTGTTATAAGTTGCGTTTTCTCGTCCTCCTGTGTTTGTGTCAGACTGGCATCGTGGTGTCGTTGGCGTTCTCCGTCACAGCCACCGCCATCCTGTCTGACCTCTGGAGCAAAGAATGGAAGACCCTCCTCCTCTCCCTGCAGGTTAGTTATTCCTGACACACCAGCCAATCAGAGGAGAAAATTTCCGGATTGTTATTTGAATTTTAAACATTTTATTTAAAATTAATGACAGTTAAAACTATTGCTATTTATATTTTGTTTATATTAAAAAAAAACTGTAATTTGTGCTTTATGTCTTTAGTGTAATGTGCTGACATTTTGGGCAATCTCCAGTCTTCGTCTCTCTCATTCTCTTCCTCTTTTTCATCTTTAGGTGACGGCACCTTTCCTCCATTTGGCTGCAGTCTCACTAATGGCGATTCTCTCCTGGCCAATAGCGTTGCACTTCTTCCGCATGAACAAGAAAGGTGAGCAAGCTGATTTAGTGTTCATCTTTGTGAGCTTTGAAGCCAGCATTGGACGTGAGGTGGGACTTTGGCTGGCTGTAAAAATGCCCAGTTGCAGCAGTTGTAGATGCATGTTTCTAAACATTTAATCTCTTTGTCTGTATCAGCACATACTATGAGAAATGCACCCACCTTCCTCACAGTTTTTGCTGTGGTGTCTTTAAGCAAGATAAATAATTGTCGTACTGGGCAGCAACTAAACCAAACAACATGTAAACAGTTGGTTATATGCTTAGTAGCTGCTGCTGGGAAGTCAAACAAAAAGGAAAAAGTACTTATTACCTATTTTACATTTTTAGAGAAAGTATGTAATACAAAGTATTATTTAAAACCTGTTCAAGCTCGCTGAGTATTTTTAACTGATTGATTTAATTCCCCGTTGCCTTGATCCAGACCACCAAACAGCTTAGCCAGGTCCTTCAGGACCCTTTGTACATCAAAATACTTGGTGTTTGGGAATGTTATAGGGACAGACAGAAGAATAGCTCAACCAGCCTCTCACTGATGTAACTGGAGGAAAGAAAGGGCTGAAGGACCTTGTTGAAATGACATATAGGCTGATTGCTGGCAGACTGTGAAGGGTTTCGGGTCTAAAAGCTTCAGGTGTGGTAGTAGTGAGCTGCCCCGCCTCCCGAGAATAAAGCTATTCTGAAATCAAACATACCCCTCAGCAACGTGACGCACTTGTCTGGCAGGGATTATACACCTCCCTGCCATCCTTCGTTCTCTCTCTCCACTTCCTCATGACAGAAAATCAATGTCTCATTTTCCTACTCAATTTTGCTCTCTTCTCTTTGGCTCTCTGAGGCTTTCTTGTCTTCTTTCATTGACTCTGTGTTTTTTTTTTTTATTTATTTTGGTCTCTTGATCATTCTGACCTCCTTTCTTACTTGCTCTGCCCCTTTTGCTGCTGTCTGTTCATTTTTTTTTTTTACTCCTCTTTGGGTCACTGTCTTGCCTTGTGTCTGACTGCCTTTTCCTCTCCACTGAATGGCTTTGACCTCTGTCTCTCTGCGCCTCTCTTTGGTCTCCATGGGTACTGTCCCTGGTTGCCATGGTGATTCAGCGGGTAGAGTGATGCTGAGTCATGTCAGGGGTCTCTCCTGGCAGGATATAAGGGAGAGGAAGACTTGCCAAAGCACAGGATGTAATATAGCTCTCCCCAGCTCTCCTGAATTGAGTTGAACACCAATCCTGGATGTGAAAAGGAAGAGTTGATGGGTTAGTTTTGCAGTTTCATTGAATTCAAGCACTAATGGGACTTTAGATGTGAGACGAGAGGGATCTTTAAGATTATTAAACTCTACAAAGACTAGACATACCACATGTAATGACTTATTTCCACCAACATACAGATCTTTTTAGTCTTGACAGCCATAAAAAAAAGCACAGACGTAAATACAGAGGAAACACACTGAATTATTTTTATTGTTTTGTTTTATACCAAAAACAAATTCCTTGTATATGCGAAGCAGGGATTCTCTCTCCTTATTTTCATGCTCTGGTGACTTACAGTAGGGCGGGAAAGAAAATCAATATAACTATATAGTGTGTTGATTAAAGAGAATTAACAGTTTTCACACTGTCACTGATGTATTTTATTGCAGTAACTGTTGCAAATGATCAGCCATGATCCCTTCTTATTCTCACCCTGTGTTTTTAGTGATATAAGCAGATAACCATGTTAGCTAAATGGAACAGACTTTCTTACCTCAAAGTCCAGATTTAAAATGGTTTAAATTTACATGTGAATAAGCTGTAGAGTATTTCCCTAAAGAGTAATTTAACACCTTAAAAAACACCCTTAATTTTGCTAAACTCCAGTGGTGTAACTTCTCACCTATCGGCAGTGACGTAAATGTTACTCCATGACGTCACTGTTGGGTGTGGTTGAGTGAGGGCAGTAAAGCTTTTCTGCCTGGAGTTAAGTTACTTTTTAAACCTGGCAGTTGACCAAAGACATTTCTCCGTGTGTTGTTATATAATAAAAAAGCTTTTAAAAATCAACTGCGTGTGATATACTATACAGATAGATATATCTAGACATAATTATCTTGATAATACCAATAATTTTGTTCAAGATACTTGTATAAAGATCTGCTTTGGTCTGCGTTCCCTGGCGGATTTGTTTCCTAACCAGAAGGCTGTCATGGCTGCTGTTCAGCACAAGACCACCATGTTGATCCTATCAGGAAAGATTTACTGTACATAATTCTGATTAAAATTTCCATTTCTACACCAGCACACTCCATGTTTAGAGGCTTTAAGGTTTATGCGTTTTGGATTTGTTTGTGTGTTTTAGTTTTTTTGTAATGCACAGATTTCATATAAAGCCTTTGTGTAGCTATTGCATTAAAAAGAAATTACACTCTATGCTGATAAACTTTATACTAACCCACCTTTATACAGACTCTCACTAATGTTGGCTGAAAACTGTGGGTCAGGACTCAAAATGCATTGTTACAGTTCTTCTAGAGCAGTGGTTTCCAACGTTTTTTACACCACGACACCCCTTCAATGGAAGTTTTTTGTCATGGCACCCAGAGCCACCCCACCCCCCCCAATATAACATGCATACATGTGCAGAGATGCTAATCCGTTTAACAATTTTAAATGTTATATTGTCTAAAACAAAGGCGCTCACTTTGGGAAACACTGTTCTAAAGGCTTCTACTTCTGTTTGAATTCATCAGGTTTAGTAAACCAGGCTGAGTTAAGTCCTGGATTGGGGGAAAAAAAGCCAAACATCTTGTATTTAGAGATTCAAAAAAGATAAATACATTTTTAAATCAATGTACATCCCAGTATCTTTGTGTCGTTGTTGTGTCTTCAGTGCGTCAGGTGGCTGTCCTGGGTCTCTACCTGTCCGTGCTGTTCTCGCTCTACCTGGTCCCTCTGGGAATGTACTCACCCTGCATTAAAGAGGCAGGAACACTGGGACCCGCCCCGACGCTCATCGGGCACAGAGGAGCTCCAATGGTGAGACTGAACCGTGACCGCTGGATCGGTCTTAATTCTGTTTAAATGCTGTGTTTTACTAATGTTGACCATAATTTCCATTGGTTATGATATTTATTATTTCTCACCCTGGGAATTTTGTTTGTCTGTGTGAGTGTGTAGCTTGCTCCAGAGAATACTGTGATGTCGTTTGAGAAGGCAGTGGAAGCTGGAGGCGAGGGACTGGAGACTGACGTCACCATCAGGTATTAACTGCTCTCACCTGTGTGTCTAGAGAACATTTATTCTTGTAATACTAAATAGCAAGAAATAATAGTGAATATATATGTTGTGGTGGTCTCCAAGTTGTGTTTGGGCATCTGTCATTCATCTTCCCTGGATCGGTCACAACATTTATCACTGCAGTGACCGATGAAGCTTATTCTTTCGTCTTTCAGCTGCATGGTAACTTAAGGGTACCATGTGGTACCATGTCACTTATTTGTTCTAAAGACCATGAAATATATTTACTGTCCGGTAACATGCATATTAAAAGTCAAACAGCTAAATAGCATAAAAAGGTTTCATAATTACAGCCAAACCCAGATTACAGGAGTTTAAAACTCTATTATTGAAATTGGTGTGTGTCCGTGACAGTGGATGTCCCTTGATTAGCAATTGCCTGATTATTTGATCAAATTGCTAAAATCTCACAATTGTTTCAAGGTGACCCACTTTCTTTTTCAGTGAAATTATTATATAATTAACACAGTTTAACACAAGAGATCAGTCAGGCAACAGCGAACTGACGCTGAGTCTGTGCCTTCATGCTAATTGCACAGATCAGATGCTAGCGTGCTACCCTCAGCGCTAAGGTGATTACGGCCATGCTAATCCAGTTAGCCGTTAGCCCTCCCATTAGCCCACGGCTGGTGGGTTACACACAATTTTACCGCCTGAAAACAGGGAGATTAGCAATATGGCATGCCTCAGCGTTAGCGGGTTAGCTTAATCCCATTCTGCTGGTGACCCCTGTAAGTCTGGTAGCTCCTCTGTAAGAATGAGGTGTGTGTGTGTGTGGTTTTCATGAATGATTGTGGCAACTTGGCAGTTCCTGTGTAATTAAACTGTCATGGGTTTTGTGAGGCAATCTGTTAGTGTGTGTATTTATGGGCATGTACATGTGTGATTAATTGAGATGACAGGCTCACTGAGACTATGTTTGTGTGTTCACGAAAGACATAGATGGCTTTGTGAAAGCCTGACTTAATTTGATTACTGGTGATTTGAGCAATGAACAGAGTTTAGGAGAATTAAATGCTTAATTCTCTTCCTTTTCACTCCTCTGCTTTCCTTATTCATATTCAATTCAATTTTTCAATTTTATTTATATAGCCTAACATCACAAATCACATTTTGCCTCAAAGGTCTTTACAATCTGTTTAACATACGACACCCTCTGTCCTTAGACCCTCGATTCGACTAAGGAAAAACTACCCAAAAAAACATTTTAACAGGGAAAAAATGATAGAAACCTCAGGAAGAGCAACAGAGGAGGGGTCCCTCTCCCAGGACAGACAGGCATGCAATAGATGTATGTAAAGAATAGATTCATAGCAGAAAATCATAGTACATACACTTATGATGACAATGGCGAAACTGTAGTGTATATATAATAATGATGTAAAACATAAGAGAAGATGATGGCTCCAGACGGACAACCGAGCAGCTCCAGGTGGAGCCGTAAACACAGCAGCACTGCCCCGACAGGTCGCCATATTCACAGAGCCAAATAGCCTACATCTCCGGAGGCGAGAACTGCCCATATTCCTTTGACACACTGACCTCTCATTTTTGTTTCCCTCGTTTACATCCTGATTCCTCACTTTGTCAATCTTTTAATGTTTCCATCAATCTCTGTAGTTACGATGGCGTTCCCTTCCTGATGCATGACTCCACTCTGAGGAGAACCACTAATGTCGCTGAGGTTTTCCCAAATCGAACACACCTCGATGCCTCCATGTTCACCTGGGCCGAGCTACAGCAGCTGAATGCTGGCGACTGGTTCTTATCGGTGAGACTGACACACACACAGAAGAAAGTTCATGTAAAAAAAAATGGAAATTGACAAAATTGGAGTCCAGATTTATATAAAAATGGCTTCATGTAAAGGATAACATTAAAAAGTAACAGTAAATTACGCTCATTCTTGACAATTCCTTATTACTGATTTTTATTGGAAAATAGACTGATTTTTCAGAAGTAACCGATTTTCGGTCTAATTTCAGGTCCCCCATGCACCCAAATGTGTTTGTATTTCCTGCTGCTAGAGGACATTGACCAGGTCCTCTTGTGATGAGCACAGTGCTAAAATTATATGGGGTAATAGGTACTTCAGAGACAAATCAAGTCCCTCCATGTAAAAAAAAAAAAGACCGTTAAACCATAGTGTTCATAACACTGGACCTCAACCCGATTTTTATATTGAACAGATTTTTCTTGACGATGATCTTTTTTTCCAACATCACTCTGGTACACACTTTTAGAGGGATCCCTTTGGTACCGTGTCGTCCCTGTCTGAGGCGGACTGCTCCCAGGCCCAGAACCAGTCTGTTCCCTCACTGGCCCAGTTCCTGGAGGTAGCGGCCCGTAGCAGCAGACTAGTGCTATTTGACCTGCGCAGGCCACCGCACGGACATCCCTACAGTCAGTCATATATCAACACCACTCTGCAGGTGGTGCAGGCCCACATCAACTCCTCACAGGTAACTGTACAGATTAGATGATGTAAAACGTTTTCACTTCCACATTCAGTTGAAATCTGGCTTAAAATTCGATTCTATAACGTATTTGTGGCCGATCTGATACTTATTTTTACATAGCAGTAGAATATGCAATGTTGATTAAATATGTATCTGGTGCACTGAATCCAAATACCGACTGTCTTGGTTCAAAACTATTATGTTGATCATCTTAAATTATTGATATGATGTGAATGAAAGTTTAATTGGGAGGTTCTGACTCCTGCAATTGACGTGACGCAATCCGGAAGAGAGAAGACGTCCCACTCTGTTGGAGGTGTTGGAACAACCCACTCTGATTGTACAGTGATGTCACAGAGTGGAGGTTCTTCCCTCACAAGGGATCTTTGGCTGAGTACAGACAAACTTGACAACAGCCAAGTTTAATTTTGTCATCAAGTTACTCAGGATTAATATGACCTGCCGCCAGCGACGTCTCACATTTTAACCGGTGAAAGCAACGGTCGGCACCGGCTGAAAATATGCTACCTGAATGTACTGTATGCTGCTCTTTGAGTCAGAACTTAGTGAATCCATGTATTTTGCCAACATGGACACCAGAATTCAGAGTCATTCGCAGTGCATTCACCTTCATACACTCCTAATTTACACTCGCATATACGAGCAAAATGTGTGCGGTGGTAAAGGAGAGCGGTGCTGCAACACTAGGGGGCTGAGGTGGACAATCACAGTGGATTACCTAAGGATCAGACTTTGGTTGTCTTTAATTTAGCCGATCCAATAAAATATGCCCAGATTGGCCCCAATACCGATCCTTAAGATTGGCCCGGAACATCTCTGATTTTAATATCTTCAAGAGTAGTTTTACCGATTGCTGTAAGTGGTGAAAACATATTTTGTGTGTTTGTGTTCATTCGTACCTGTGTGTGTGTGTGTGTGTGAATGTATGTAGGTGCTGTGGCTGCCATCTGAGGACAGGGAGCTGGTGCAGGCTGTGGACCCAGAGCTGCAGCAGACCTCCGGAGAAAAGGCTTCTATTCAGCAACTGACAGACGGCCACATCACCAGACTCAACCTGCACTACAGCACCATGTCACAACAACAGATCAGGTACACACAAGCATTTATTACTGGAGTAATAACATGACACAAATAATATTTTAGGCAATTTATAACACAAGATTTCTGATTTGCTGCATTCCTGTAACAATGACTGATTTTAACCTAAAAATACTCAGATTGGTTTAAAATGATTTTATGACCTCACACAAGTTATGATATGCTTTCCTGCTGCAGGAAGACACTGATCAGCACAGTGTAGAGGAAACAAAGTCCTCTTCAAATGAACACCCTGCAATAACACTAATAGACTAATAAAAATAGAAATGAGGAGACAATATTGGTGTGCTATTAATTATCCACCACAGAAAAACAATATAAATGGTAACATATGTAGCGTGTTTGTGCTACAAAAGGTATTTTCTAAAATCAAACGTGGATGTTTGAAAGTATTTGCATTTTAAGTCAATAAGAAAGCCTGATAAATTTACAGATTTAAAAAAATACAAACAAATATGCGCACACAGTACATTCAAGCACTCAATTACGCAATCAGATCCATCTACCCGTAAAACACCCCTGTTTATACCTACTGAAAGAAACGGGACATTTCACTGTGAGCTTTTGAAACTGTCCTGTGTGTGTGTGCATGCATGTAGTTATGTAACTCAAGGTACAGATGGCCACAACATCCTCAGTGACTCCATCTCGTTGCTTGTAGAACAACCTCAGGGAAGTGAGAGGAGGTAGGAGCAGGGAGAGAGAGGGCGTTAAAGGGCAGGTGGATGAGAAGGAGAGAGGAGGAGGACAGATGGGAAAGAAACCGTGGAAAGGACAACCTGGTTGAAAGGAAGGAGGCAAAATAGGTGAGGAGAAGCAGTGGAAGAGGTACAGGCAGGTTGGAGATGGGAGTTAAAATAAGAGGAGGAGGGTAAGAGGCTGATGAGTGGGAGGTACCTGAACATAAACAGAAGCTGTGGGGGAACAATCTGGAAAGAAAGAGGCTAGAAAGATGGTTGAGTGACTCACACGTTGGTGTATTTTACTGAAATAGTTTCCCCTTGTTGCTGCTGATTCATCTTGACTGTAATATCTCATTGAAACATGGAAATATCAGCTTTTATGGCACCGCATTTGTCACCAACTAGAGATGCCTGGTTGGATGAATCATGTTGCTACATAAGACCTCGTAAGTCACACGGCATGTGCGATTATTATAATTATGAATGAGAAGAATGTGGTCATACTTTACTTATAGTGCAAATGTACAGTGATTTACTGATGATTAGAAGGGAAGAAAAGTTCTTCTCCATCTGTACTGGACAAACTGTAGCATATCACTACTAGGGTTGGGTATCATTTAAAGATGTTTTTTAAGAACAAGTAACAATACTTTCACATAGATACCAGTTCATCAACAATACTTAATCTTTTTGGTGTCTTTTTTAATACTGAATCTCCGTAAGTAAGTCAAACCACTCTTATTTATAACTCTTAATTTTGTTTACATTGAAATTATAGATGCACTGCTGCTCTTTATTAAATATTTTTTGGAAATGATAAAATTCAACGTTTCCACTATCGGTTATCAGGTGCCATCTCTGTTTTTAGTGCCACAGTAGGCCCAGGCCTCATTACCTTACATAAAAAAAGACATGTTCCACACAGTGAGGCATATACTGTAGATTTTAAATATGGAAAAAATAAAGCACTGGTGTTGAAGAGGTACTCGGTGCCTGAGTGGAAGCATTAGTATCACAGAGGAAAAGGTTGGATTGGTGCAGCTGTATTTTAAATATTTATGTTTCGGTTTAGTTTTTTCTTCAAAAAAAAATTGGATTTTACAATAAGAAAGTTAGATTACATTACAGTATGTACATTATTCACAATTTTTCCACTCCATGATGTTTTTGTGAAGTTGTGTTAAAACTAACTTGGCTGTTTTTGAGACCGCTTTAAATGCAGAGAGACACCATATTTTTAAGGTTTCATTTGTGCATAGTACCTGGGTAATTATTTTTACAACGGCGTGACCACAATGACCGAAAATAGTCTAATCTATTGATACATATGTTACATGTAACTTTTCGTAGCACTTGCAATCTGTGAAAGTGGATGGTAAAAGATTTAAGAAGTTCTACTTCAGTTTTTTTAGGCCCAATAATTAAGAACAAAGTGTTCATCGATTTCAGAGCAAAAACAAACTCTGTTTGTTTGTGTTGCTCACTGCTGGGTGTGTTATCTAAAATAAGAGTTGTTCAGTTTCAGGGTGAATTCTGCAGTCAGAAGTTATTTAAGTCCTGATGAGGCATGAAGCTGGTATGCCACAATGTTTCAACAACTTTTTAATAAGATTGCGTCATTTGAACAAACAGTTCCGAACTGATTCTCTGTGTGATGTCACAACCAGAAATAATAACGAGATTACACAACTCCTGGAGATTATACAAATCCAGGTTGTATAACCTGGAAACCTGGCAAAGAGTAATTTCCTTTGAGCTCTCATCTTCCTCTTAATAGAAACTTAATGTCTCTCTCTCTGTGTGTTCTCTGTCTGTCTGTCTGTCTGTCTGTTTTTCTGTCTGTTCACCTCAGCAGATGATCATTAGACTTTCAAAGGACGCTTTCATCCCATCAAACAGTCAGGGATACAGAGCGATACCTTTTTGTTTGTGTGAGAGAGGGGAATTTAATACTGCCATTGTGATAAATTACACCACTCTATTCCTCCTTCCCCGTCTCATCTTTCATTTCTTCCTCCCTCTGTCTGTTCTTTCTTTCCCTCCTCTCATTAACCTCCCTTCATTCTTTTCCCTCCAACTTGTAACCAGCAACTCCATCTTTTATGTCCTCCTTCCTCCTCTCTTCTTTCAGTCCCTTTCAGCTTCACCTCTCTTCCAATATATTCATCCTTCTATGCCCTCTTTCTCTCAAATCTAATCTCTTCTCACTGGCGTGAATGGTGTTACATTATTGACAATATTACATTTCAATAAGACAACAAAATGACGTAGAGTCATAATCACAAGACAACAAATACATCTTAAACCGTCGAATCCTTCAGAATATGTATAAACAGAAAAGGTTAGAGGAAAGGGGAACGAAGGACGAGACTTGTGTGTTTTCTCTTTGGTTACAACAGCAAGCAAATAGATGCACGATGTAAGGAAGGCTACCCTTGTTTTTATGGTGTTATCTGGATATATGATGTTAGCTTTCTGAAGGAAGGCTTTTTGTAGGTCAGTACATTTTGTGCTCTCCTTGAGGAAGTGGCGCTCGGTCTCTCTGGCTTGCAGATCACAGTGAGAATGCAGCCTGTGGTCACTTGGTTGCCATGTTTGTGTGTGCTACCTGTTTCCAAGGTCAGGCTGTGATCACTGTACATCGTCAATGTTCACCTTTTTATCAGCTATAGTGGTGAAATACGGGGCTGTTGTGTTGGTGCATTTTATGCTAATTAGACGATGTTTTTGTAATTGCACAGGGTGTTGTCACTGATTCCAGATCAGGTGACTAAGGAGATTATTTAATCTGTTCCTCCAGGATTTTTAAAACAAGGTGGTGATGTGATTTTCATCTCTCCCCCCCCCCCCTCTCTCTCTCCAGTAAGTACCAGTCAGTGAACATCAGTACTAACCTGTATGTGATCAGCCAGCCGTGGCTCTACACTCTGGCCTGGTGTGCCGCAGCTCAGTCTGTAACCACCAACTCCGTCCACATCCTGTCTAACATCAACAAGCCGCTTTTTCTCATGGTGAGCAGATTCAACTCTATTATCAGATGTTATGATCCCCGCTGTCCTGAATAAGGTCTCCTAGCTGTCTGTGCAGTTATATAAAATGGGAAATAATAACAGATTTTTAGCTTAATGTTTGTGCTGGTAAGTCTTTGTAATGTAATGTACTGAGTGCTGTGGTCACTAGTGGGTCTTAATAGACGGTCTATGGTCTACGCTGCTTGGTAAGAACAATGGCCGTGAAAAGACAAATAATCATTTAAAGGGGTACTCCAGTGACTCAGTATTACACTTCCATGAAGTTTGGGAAACCCACAAGAGACAGATTTTAAAAAGAGTGGTCAAAACTGGAGCAGCAGAGGCTCAGATATCTTGGTATTAGTCCTTAGTATTGGTAAGTAAGTGCCAAAAACACTGGATCCTATATTTCCCTTAATGCAACTCAATATCTTTCATGGTTCAAAGCACTTTACACAAGTTGAAGGCCTTTGAGGCAAATTGCGATTTGTGATATTGGGCTATATAAATACAATTGAATTGAACATTAACACTGCTACAGAGAAGTCCCACTCCAACTTGAGGGTTTTATTCTGTTGCACTTGCTGCCTGTACTCATTGCCCACATAGTTTTGACCAAACTTCAGTGGTTAAAACTAATGAGATGTTGTTGTTTTTAATGCTAACAAAGCATATAGTTTTATCTTTTTATTTTAGAATATTAAAATAATGGAAACACCAGGGTCATGTCGCATCATTTTAAAAAGAAACACTTTTTGTGGCTCTCTTTAAAAAGAGGGGGCTCTATATAGTGAATATTGTAAACCTTCTCAACATTTACTGTCAAAAACAACAAAAAACCAAATCTAGTATCGCTACGTACCTACCAAAATGTTGACGTACTTTGCATCTTTTTTTTGTGGTTTGAATCCATGTTTGTGCTACCTAATGTCTTCTAGAAATAGTAAAATATTCCAACAAATCTTTCTACAGGCAAGGCAGCTTTGTTTGTGTAGCACATTTCATACACAGAGGCAACTCAAAGTGCTTTATGCAAGTTGAAGGAGTGCGATAGAGCAACACAATAAAAACACAATAAAAAAGCTAAATAAAATCAATTAAAATATGTCAAATGTATTTTGGCCCGAGGTGGTTACGTGATTTATAAACCAGCAGCAACTCTTTCTAATCTATTCCTCTGCCTCTAAATTCTCTCAGACTCGAGTTAGGACTGACACGGCCCTTATTTTTAGGACTTTCTCCTAACTCGGCCACTTAGGAGCTACTTTTAGCCTCGGGATGTTTTGTGAATACGGCTCCAGACTTGCACATTTATATTTTAGACATCTGGAACTTGCTCTTACGCACTATGATTTTCATTGGGTGGGCAGGTAGGAGGTTCTCTAATGAGTTTGAACATCTCTTCAGCAGGTATCGTGGGTGTTTCCAAGATTCAGCCTGTGACCTTTTGATTACATTGACCTTTTCTCTCACCGCCTACCTGTCTGTGTAAATTCAAATGAGTTTGATTATGTTTCTAATACGCGTGTTCAAGTCCAAGCCCAATACTTTATGGCCACTAAATGAAAGAATGGTATTCATGTTCACACTCCCAACAAATCTAAGGAGCATTTGTTTCAGCAAATGTAATCGACCCTTTCTCTCTCTGTCCCTCTCCAGACTCCAGAGGAATATACTTTAATGTGGATTCTGACTGATGCTGTGTCTGCCTTCCTCATCATTGCCGTTTTCATATTCCATTGGTGCGTAGATACACACACACACACACACACACACACACACATATCTCTCTCATAATTATCCTCCCCTGCTATTTGTAACGTCTGGTGTTGGGGTGGTGAAGCTGTGCAGGGCTGACTCATCCTGGCTGCCGATGAGGTTTTATTATTAATATGTAACCTGAGATGCCACTGTGGCCATATGACGTGAAGGCAAATGTGTTTTTGATCCATGTAATGATATGGAGATTGTGTGTGTGAAAGATGACTACAGAGGTGACACAGCGAGACAACACAAAAGTGGTGTACTTGGTACTTATTTATGTAGTATTGGCCAATATTTATATATAGCTTTTCTTGCAAGCTTAATTGCGGAGATACTGTGGCACCACTAGACCTCGTTCGGTGGGAGTCCATCATAACACCAGTGATCAGACAAGTGAACATACCCACCCTGCCCACTGTATCATTCAGATTTAAGATGTTCTGCAGTTAGAAATATAGGTGGGAATTATTTTATCTAAAGACTGCTGTTCATTTGTAGTTGAGTTTGGTTTCCATTAAGTCAACACATTGGGAATTCTTGTCTAACAGCTGCCTTAGTGTGTAAAGAAATCAGGTTAGTAAATTTGGCTTGTTTACTGCCCAGATCCAGAACAAGACCAATTTCAAACATCATTGTTCATGAATGCCTTCCAGGAGAGAGGGTCTGTCTGAAAATGTGCGCGGTTATCTCCATATTTAAGCGAGGGTCGTGTCTGGCCTCTCTATTTGACAGCTGGCCTTCAAGAATTGGGAACATCAATAAACACTTTTGCCTTTCGACGTGGTCTGACAACTTGTTGTACGAACAAGTTATTTTTTAGCATAACCCTGACCCCTTGGACTGAGTATATCAGAAGTGTGTGTGTGTGAGAGTGAATGTCGGTGGGATTCATCCCTTCCTGTCAGCCAGACGAGGCTCTTCACCACAAAGGGCTGGATATTATTTTCATGGCTGCGTATGTGGTTTTATTTTCACTTTGTTGTTTTCACATCATCAGTCCCTCTCTTCTCCCTTTTTATACCTGGGCTTTAGTCAACACTCACCTGGACCCCCTCACAAGCACGCACGTCCTCATGGATGCTCAGTGTACACTTCAAAGCAGTTACAGTGGTACATGTGGCAGTCTCAAAGGACTTTGGTAAACACAGAAACGCATAAACACACCTGGTTATTCTCTGCTGCTCTGAGCTCTCTCTTTGGTGTGTGTGTGTGTGTGTGTGTGTCACACAGGTGGAGAGAGCGAGGCCTGCCCTTCTGGTCCGGCAGCCGTCAGACTCATGAGAACGGGCCGTACAGCAAGTTCAGGACGGGTAATGAGAACACTTTTCTTCTCTTCACTCTTCGTTGAGGCTTGTTTCTGCACTCACACACGTGTCATTGTGGATAAATGCAACACAGCAGTTTTCATCTAATGTTGTGTTTCCATCTTGGCTGATATTAGCTGTGTTTACTGTGATTTTTGATTTCCTTAGGATGTCTCGTCTCACTGTTTGAATGAGAGAATGGCAAAAGGCATCTAAACTATTAGAGGAAAAGCTGTTGTCACTTATTAGACAACCTACCAAAATGTTGAGGCCCTTTGACCCGATCAAAAGATTTTCATGAACATGAAAAAGGGCAAATCTTACAAGTGAATATTGTTCTAAATGTATTTGTGAATTTGAAACATTTTGTTTAAAATCAACAGCTGTACATTTTATTTATGGGGACTTGCACAGACTGGAAATACTCGGTTGCGGTTTTCCTGGGAGTTGGATGAGAACAACAATATCAGTTTCATCCAGGCTGATCAGTACAGAGTTAGGGTTAGGCTTTAATTGGGCAGCTAGTCTTAGTTAAAGGAGGAAAAACACTGAATTCTTACATCTTACATGTTGTATCTCGTTATCTAGCAAGTTAGCCACAACACATCTAAGAATCACCAGTTTTATTCAGAGTCACAGAAGTGTGCGAAGCTGGAAACGTAACTGTGAGGACTTTTAAAAATGCTGCCAGCATTGATGGCCTAATACAAACGTGACCCTTAGCTAACCCTAACCCTCTGTACTCAACACACGCAGATGTAGTTGATATTGATCTTAGCAAACAATCATATTTCCCAAAACGTATTAATTTAAATGTAGCTTGGCTCAAGCTGTTGCTCGACCAGCAGAGACGAGACATTAATTAATATATGATGACCGTCTTTGCATGCATTGACCTCCTGCTGTGTGTGTCTGTGTGTTGTGTGTGTCAGACTCTTCAGAAGTCATCTGTGTTCGCTGGAGCCCCCTCCACTCTGACCCCCCTACGGGAGCCCTGGTCTCCCTCCCCTTGGTCTTCAACCCATGACCCCCTGCATGTCAGCCCTGCCCTTCAGGAATCTTGTATGAAACCAAAACCCTGCTTGAACTGTACAAGCTTCTGTGTTTCCTGTAGGGGGAAAAAGCACGAAGCCTCTATGAAGCCCACAGAAAGAGATTTGTGTGCTTTTTAAAGGACTGTGGGGAATGAGCTTCACTAGGCATGCAACATGCCATGTAGTCAGAGTGGATTCATATATTTGCACAAATAAAAGCATAAGTCAGGAGGTGGACGAGTGATGGACGTCTCAAACGCTCCAGAAACACCTGAAAAATTGCTGTTGGTGTGGATTGCCCTTTACCTCAACATTTTGGCCATAACCAGAGAAAATAAGGCTGTACGGTAAATCCTTTGACAACCACAAATGACCTTCACTAGAGAACTACAATATATGAAGCCTGGAAATAAGTCCTTACTCCTATATGAATCATGCACCAAACTCAGCAGTTTGCACGTTGCTTCTTTTTGATCTCATCTTTGCATTTATAGATGCATGGCTGTCTTATACCTGGTTATATTAATATATACTTTCAATGCCCACGTTACCTTTGCTTGGCTACCTGTCTGTACTTACCCACCCCCCACCCCCTCATATGTGTCTTGTGCACCTCTGCCTCGAGCCCTCTCTCCTCCAGTATGGCCCCTGTGTTGCCCCCAATGCTCCTTGGCACGTGAAGGTATAAACTCTGAACTTTGCCCCCCTTTTGCAGAGCTGAGTGACGTGTGGTCCATCTCCAGCGTCAACGTCCGGCCTGACCTACGGAGCACGCCCAGTTCACCCAGCACCCCTCACCTGCCCACCATCACAGAGGAGTGACTGGGAGAGAGACACAGAGAGAGAGAGAGAGAGAGAGAGAGAGAGGCAAGATAGACAGGTACAGATATTGTCTAGAGAGAGTGAGAGTTAAAGCCCCTGAAAACCTGTTTCCTCTCAAAAGTATTTGTCAATAACATTCAAATTTCAACAATCAAATTGGATTAAAAAACATTCTTAGTTATTATTTATTAAAGAGTTTAACACTCAAATTAGATGTGTTATCACATTAAGTTTCAAAGGTTGCTAAATCACCTTTTTTCAAATAAGCCCTGTCCCACTTCAAAGCAGTGGGAGAAGCTCAGAGAAAACCAGCAGTGCACAAATCATTCCTGTGAAATAACCAAAACTTATTTGTCTTTGGCAGAAAATTGTGTGTTCGTGTAAGAAGCTGATTGAGAAAATTTGTTTTCAGGGGCCTTTTTAAATAAAAGAGAAAAGACAATGGAGAGAGACGGCAAACTGTCTTGTCTTTCTCCACTTCCTCTCTCATCCTCGCAGTCTGTGGGCCGACTGCCTGCAGGAACTGGACTGCTGAACCAAACCTCATTCACTGACCTGCCGTTAGGGATGGAGCAGAGAGACTATGGACACGAGCCCAGGAGCGCCAGTGTTCATTTCCATACTGTAATCTCATACATGCCATTAAAATGCCGGGGCAGTGAGGACAGTTAGACACTAGCCCAGAGGCTGACGTGCTTCAGAACATTTTCATCTCTGGTCACATCACCAGCTGATATAAACAACGCAAGACGTTAAAGAGACTAAACCTCACAAAAGAAAGAAGAAAACAATGCATATATATACTCCTGTAGTAATACATGAGTCACTTTAACTCTCTCCACCTCATGTTTCTAGTAAAAACCAAATGTTTGTCAAAGGAAAAGCAGCAGAGCGGAGGTGAAGCTGTGAGTGAGTGAAAGCTGATGATGATGATGATGAAAATAGTAACTTCGGAGCAGGAGACCTCTGGACGATGATAGAATGGAGTACCTTCTGTAGAAGCTATACTTTTTCATTTTCAGCTTTACAGATATCAGGTGCAGTAGACCAAACCTCAAACCATGTCTTAAATTAGAATCTCGATGTGTCTGAGTTGTTGGCTGCAGTGTATGAACTGTACACTGTTGGACTGACAGAATGAATGTAAAACAGAGGATCGAGAAGGTATTTTTAGTTACTATTTTTATGTTTTATACTAAAGTGAATGTATTATCAAGCGGGGGCCATGTTTCTCAAAAGCATATAAGGAATGTTTTTGGCTGGGGGGTCACTTCAGCTTGGCTACAGATTTGTGCCAAATGTAGTATCAGCTGCTCTAAATTAAAGATAAAGATGCTTTTGAGAAACCAGACCTTGTACTCTTTTTGCGAGGCAGTGAACACAGCATCTGCTTTTTCCGCAAATATACAAGTATGCGCACAGAAATATACCGTACGATGATATAGTCCATCTTTGCTATGTTGTCCTTACTCAAACTGAGATCTGAAATCCAGAGTGTCTTGTCTCAACTTTTCAGGTGTGAAATCCATGAGGTTTAGCGGGCCTTGGGTTTCTGAGGGGTTTTGCCAGTTTGCTGCACAGTGTTGGAGATGAAGCAGGAAGTCCTGCAGTAAGTGCCATTTTAAAACAAACAAACGATGACTTTGTTTTCTGTTGTTTAGAATCAGAATCACTTTATTCATCCAGCACAGTAAATGCGCAGGAATTTATTTGAAATATATAACAGTAGTTTGCCAAATCTCCTTGGATGCACATCCTTGCAGGTATCTAGTGCAAGGAATCAGTGTGACACAGTTCCCAGTGGGCTGCTCGTTGCATTTAACCTGCAGTCTGAATCCATGTGCACCTGATTTTACCCAGCTAGCCTTTCATTGAGCACTTAATCTGCCATTCTTAGACTTTGATAAATATAGGAGTTTTTAAGTTTAGGATTTTATTGGATTTTGGCCAGTGGTGTCAAGTAGACTTTAGGTTGCCCCGTCTCTGTGTTTGTGTGCCCTGTTACCACCCTTCAGTCTCATGTTGGACTCGCACAGGCCTGGTTGTGGTCTGTCAGACTGAGGTGGTGCTGGAACATGTCTGAAGACAGACAAATGTTTGGCTGTAATCAGAAGTTTCGGGACTATTTATTTAGTCTTAAAAGAACTTTAAGGCAACACGAGACCCCTGAATGAGTTTGTGGTCAAGGCATTCCTCAGTCCTGAAGTCAGGAGAAAAAAAGAAACCGTGCTGATACGACCTAGAACTAAAGTCATTACAGTGCAGAATCACATGGCTGTCTAAGACTGCAAATGCAAGCAAGCAAGCAACTTAATATACTGTACTGTATTGTAATATGAATAAGTGGTTAGCACTTAGTTTAACTGTATTTGTGTTCCCGTTGAGAATATAGTAGCTGATCTGTTGGGCAGGCTAAGCGTTTTAGCTACAGTTATCAATCACTGCACAGCCATTTTTATTCTATTGAATATGATGTTTCCCACCATAAGACCGTTCGTTTTAAGTGAGCGAGTCTGGTGACAATGCCGCACTGCTTTGGATCTGCTTTGGAGATGCATTGCATGTGTTGGATTTATCCAACTTTTGTTTTATAGATGCCTTCTTAAAGTGATACTGCACCCAATAGCTATCTTGTTATTAGCAGCTGATGTAGACTTAAATGGTGTCTGTAAAGAGATGTCTAATGGCGACTCAAGTGGTTTTCAGTAACATCCGTAGAAACGTCTATATTTCCCAAAACACACTCCGGTAAAAGGGCAGCTTTACCAGGGGTCAAGAACAGCAGGCTCTGATCAAAGCTTCTTAGCAGATTTGTTGGAATAATGATTGAAAATAAAATCCACCCAAACGATCAACACACGAGGTGATTCTTTTGCTGTTTTTGAACTCTGCAGTGCTGCCTTTTTACCGGACCTACATTTTGGCAAATTCTGTTTTTTAAGCTAGAGCACCTAACTAAAGTTCGGTGTTAGGAAAAGTGCACCTGCTTCCTGTTAAGAATTCATAGAAATGTCTCAGCCCACAAACACCCCGTTAAGTTCTGGCTGTATTACATTGTTTTCCCATGCAGGTGACCCTTGCATGCCGCTCTTGCACGTTATTTCAGTAAAGATAATGCAAGCAAGCTTAAATGTGTGGAGATACTCAGAGGAAACCCATGTTAATGACACGAGAGACACATTGTCAGGCCCACAGGCTGTTGTATAAACTCTGGAGGGACACAGCTTCTCATTGTTCGAGCTCAGCCACCTTCACTCCAGACTGGTGAACAAAACTACTTGAAAAGATGTTCTTGGTTGAAAAGGCTTTGATGATGTTGTTCTCGTCTTCTGACCCAGTCATGATCAGTACAATATCCCTGCTTTGCTGTCTTGATGCCTGCGAGAGTCCGGTGTAGATCAGAATGTATCTTTTTACACGCTATGTTCGAAGGTCGTGTAGCGGAATTATGAATTTCACGCCACTAGTAGAAGTTCTCCACATCAAAGCTGTGTTTTAGATTTGACTCCTTCTGTTTGACACTGGAAGGGACACTTGCCCTGACTGGAACCTGCGTGCCATGTGATTGGCTTGTACACGGAGACATATTGTCACGCTTGTCCTTAAATGTGACTTGTATTGTGATCCTGATTATGGATGCACAAAAATATTGTGAAGCGGTGCCCAATGTAAGACGTAATCAGGCAGTGTGGACAATAAACATTGGATCTCTTAATATCAGAATTAGAAAATCACAGTGAAATGATCAAGCATCAACTGTCAACATCTCTAAAATAAGATAAAAGTGTCTGCCTAAATGTTCTAAAAGTGCACAAGTGTCAACATTGTCTTTTGAAAAATGAACTGCAGTACTTGGTGCTGAATATGGGTATAATAGTCCAGATGCCATTCTTTCAAATGGTTAAATCTCTGTAGCATTTTACATCTTGTGCTGAACTGAACGGCTATTTTTATTTTATAGAAGCATTCTCAATTTTGGATTTCTTTTTTTTTTTTTTACTGTAACTTTTCTGATTGTAAATGCTACTGTGATCTGGTATTAAAACATTAGGAAAAAGGTTTGGTTTGTTTTGGTTGTTGGTAGCACTGTCTATGGTTGTTCTCAATCATCAAATTGTGCAGACACCCTGAAAGCTTATAGTGGGGGAAAAAAACGAACATTTCTGTGCGGCATTATTCTGCAAAAAACACGTGATTTATATTTTTCTGTTGTATTTGTGAAATCTCTATCACTCACTAGCAATGAAAATGTGAAATTAACAATTACATATATTTTCATAATATGGATTAGCAAATAGGGATGGAAAAAACAGGAAACTGAAATGAAAACCAAACTGCAGCAGGAGAGAAATTCTGCTGCTGGTAGACGAGTTACATCAGGGGCGTCGTGTAATACAAAGTATAAACTGTATTCTTGTTTGCACCCCTAATAAATGCAAAGAAAGAAAGCATGATGTAATATCCTATACAGGAAACTGAAAATCACGTAGGTGTTTATATTATTGCTTGTGTTGTTGCTTTATCTTTATTTCCTGGTTCAGATGTTGTTTTTTTTAAGGCTTCCTGTTGGGTTGAACTCGGTGACGATGCTCTGTAGTGGTGTTGGGAGCTCATCCCGGTCTAACATACAGTTTGTGGCTGTGAGATTCCTCCGATACCTTTACACGGTGTGCCATGTTTGTGTGTTGCCATAGCAACCTGCAACACAAGGCTTTGTTGTTTCTGCGGCCGTCACTGATTTTTTTTATTTTTTATTTGCATCTAATTGAAGCGCCCAAACTGACCTGGAACATTCCTAAAAATCACTTGTGATGTTTGTTATTTGACGTTTAAATGCTTTGCACTGTACATAACATGTATTACACATAGATAGTATTCTTAGGTTTGCAAATAGGAGTAAAAGTCAAACACTTTGCTTTTAAGTCCAAAAGTTCACTTTTAGCAGTTTGAATTTTAAAAAAAAGGACCCCTTAACCAGGACTCAATAAGAGCCAAACTCAAAGAGCAAATTAGAATCAGTAACCTGTAAACACCCAACTGCAGCCGGCAACATCCTGCCAGATGGCATGTCAGTTAGCTAAACAAATGTCAATATGCTTGAAAAAAAAGAATCAATGGATTTTGACCATTACGCGGCGGCTTCACTAGCTAATATCCACCAAACAATCAATTTAGACAAAAATGTTGCTAGCTAACATTATTTCAGAAAACAGGCGACAAAGAACACACGCAGGGCCGAGCAGTCGCAACGTTGGAGGTCTGGCAAAGCCTGAATTAGTTAGATGCGTTATCAGTCAAGTCAGGTGATGATATATCAGGATAACCATGCTACTACATGATATTACATCACTGGAAATCGCATAATACAGACAAAGCTACGTACTGGTAAATATACCAGTAAGCCCATTCCAGTGAACAAACATGTTGCCAGCCTCAATAATACAAACAGCACAAAAGCCAATCGATGCCAACTGTGTTAAATACATACATGCACGAGTTATTCATTTATATCCGTCAAGACAAAACACATTTAATATTTTATACAAAAATGACAGCACACATTACAGACCATGAAAACACAGGAAGGCGAGATGATCGAGTTAGACAGTCAGACAAAACAAAACCTTCCACCTAAAGCCATTTAACAGGAAAAAACAGTAAAGTTTGTATTGGTTCACAAAGAAAAAGGTATCAAATGGAACGGGTTGGCACTGTTAAAATACCAGTGTATTTGTTCAACATACAAACAAAACAAAACCAGTACAGGTTCATGGATGAAGGGTTTTTCACATCGACAAATAGATGTACATTTTAAAAAGGCCTTCACACAAACAAGGCATATTTCAGAGTGACAGGCTGAGTTTCACCAAAACAATGAAGGAATTTAGGAATTTCTAAATCTTTGTGGCACAGATTTGATTGACATGAATGAATCTACACGTAATTTCTCATTTTTTTCTAGAGCCGTAACACAATGTTTGTATTTGAGTTCCATTCAAAGCGTGATTATTTCTTACTAATAAACTTACAAGTCATCCCCTTTTACTAACAAGATGTTAAACAGGTTATTTTTATATCTTTTCTAAGCCAAACATAACACTTAATTTGCTCGTGGACTTTGACCATTCAGTAGTCGTGTATTGATCGGTAAGATGCTAATCTGTGCCACAAAGGACGAACTAAAGCCACAGAACTGGCCACCGGTGGAGGGAGAGCCACTGGGTGAGTGCATTTTTAAATATTCAAAATGTTCATCTGGTTTTACAGCAGATTCTGTCTTCTGGGAAAAACAACGTAACTGCCCATGTGTGTCTTACTTGTTCTATTTAACAAAATTACAGACCAGGGCCGTAAGTATAGAAATGGTCTCAAGAAGGATCCTGAACTTAGTTTATACAAATCAAACAGGACTCTCCTGTGAAAGAGATTTTTAATCTCACTGAGATTATTCTGGTTAAATGAAGGTCAAATAAAAATAAATAAACTAGGGGCCTTGTCTAAAGAAGCTAAAATTAACTTTTAGTTAATGATTTTTTAGCCAAAGTGTGGTTCTTCAGTGCTGACTGTGGTGGCTACAAAATGTAAAATAAGGACTACAATCATGTCTTCCCAGAATCCCCTCAAGCACTGAATCAGCCAGTGGCAGGCCTCCAAAGGTGACGTGTATGAAGTCTGCATGATGAGTAAAAATACATCATTTTGACTAAGTTAAAACTAACATTTTTCTCTGAGCAGCAGAACCCCGGCCCAGGAGCCCAACCAGGATCCAGGAAGTGTCTAAGGATTTTTGTTAACATTTCTCATGAACTGCTGCAATTTTCGATTTGAATGTCATGCTTGTTCATCACTGTGTATTTTGACGCAGGTCCAGATCCAGATGAAAAATGTCTTTACATTTTATATCACAGCTCAGGAGGTAAGTGCTCGCTAATTTCTATTCTTTTAGAGTTTTATTTATTTGAATGCCAGTCTTGGGAGATCTGTGAAGTCACTTTTATTTGGTTCACCATGTAAGCTTCTTGGTAAACAGGACAACTAAGTGTAATTTTCCCTTTTAAACCCAAAGAAAGAACAGCTACAGTCCTTTCTTTAAAAAATGCTGTTTACTTCCGCATGTATTAAGACAAATGACATTTGTAACAAGAGTAAAAACCTACAGCACTGTTGAGTGTGAGAGTAGTTTAAAACAGTCCACTTACTAGCCTTTTTGCCTGCATCTCATGGTTTTCATCACTGGATAGAGTATTTGTGTTGGATGCGAATGGCTTCCTTGATCTACGACCACCTATAATCCTGTGACTAAAGTTCCATATTTCTGTCACTGAGACATCTCCGTGAGAAACGAGCAAACTCCCTCCAGACTGAGCGATGCAACTAAAAGCCCGACGAGAAGCTATGAAGTGGTCCTTGAGTTAAGATTATTGTCAAACTACAGGAATGTTACACACAGAAATAGAGAAACAATTAATGCATGAACTGGAAAATTAACTGAAAAAACTAAGCACCAACAGCTAATAATAATAATCTAAAACATTAAACAAAACAAAACCCCCATATTAAATGGTTACACACATTATAGGCCATAAATAGCTAACCGATGGGCTGGGACCCAAAACACATTACAGGTTGGTTTCCGTAGTGTCACACACATCACAGTAAAGTTTTAAATAAATGAGGCCACTTCAGTTACACTGTTTGGATTTGGATTGGAGAGAAATAGATAAATGTTTGTCCAAACCCAAACACGAAGGAATCTTGGTGGATAGTATTCAAAGTGATGAAAAGATTTAACAGTTAAAAAAGGTGGGGTATGCCACTTAAACCCAACACACGTCTTTTTGTGAAATTCAGCAAATACCTCCTCCAGGTCCGCTAGGTGTTTGTACTCAGCCCAGGCTCTGTAAACGTGGGGGGGGGTCCTCTCTGTTGCAGGTGCTAAGTTAACAGCTAGTCTGCTAACCCACAACCCAGCTAACGTTAGTTATAGTATTGGATTTTTTTGAAAATCATACCCAACCTTTAAAACTGCAGCACGTTTCTGTCAAGTAGAAAGAAGCAAAAAAACACAAAACGTAACTGTTTGAAAAAGTGTAAACTGAAATTGTTTAGTTTGTCAGTATTTCAAGATGCACGAGGCAAGAAAGGAACAAGACTAAAGCTCCTGTGATGCTCGAATGCTAATTACAAACACAAAACTAAATTGTTGGATGGATGAAAACTTTGATATTTTTAGATCGCTGAGAGACAAAAACATCTATGCTGAGACTGGTGCCAGAGGGATGGTCATGTTTCCGCTCTTTGACGGCACGTGCACGTAGTTGACATTTGTCTGTACTTCCTAGTAATTTCATTAATCAATTAATGTGGCCTGGAAACAGAAATGACAAAAAATAGATTGTTTAACCTCTTAACTCAACACTTGCCCACTATGAGTCTACTGTGGTCCCTGTGTACCAGTCTCACTTATAGATGTGTAGCGTCCCGTGACAGCCTTCAAAAAAGTTATTTACTAATGTCAAAATAACATTACACTATTTTGAGTTAGCAACGTCCTTAAAATGTTCAGACATTCGGGCGGTTAACACCTGCTGCCACCTGGGGTCAGTGCAACGCTCACTAAAGGCTGAGATCTCCAGCCGAGTGTCCTCAGTTCGATCTGAACCAGCCAAATAAGGTTAACATGACAGCAGGTCTGACTGCTGAATCCTGAGCCGAACCAGGGGGACCGACCTGTTGGACGGAGAGTCTGGAGCTGTTAGAGGTAGTCGTCCTCACTGGACGGCTCGTCTTCATCGTGGTTGTAGTTGTAGTAGTTGCTAGGGCCTTCGCCGGGGTCGTCGCTGCTCGCAGCCGAACTCTCCACGGTGAGCTTTGACCCTTCTGAGCTAACAGAAGGGCTGCGGCTCATCCTCCACAGCTGGTGGGCAAAGGTCCGCCCCCAGCTACAGTGCTGTCCAATAGGGCGCAAGAGCTGGACGAGCTCAGCGGCCCCCTGCCAGTAAGAAGTTCACTTGCTGTGGCCCCGCCCGGCGCGCTGCTTGTTCATGGTGGTCAGCATCTGACTGATGTAGGAGGTCAGCAGGTCGTCCATCTTGTAGCCCTGCAGGTTAAAAAGACACAGCAGAGTTCTTCAGTTTAATGATGTTAGCGAGTTTCTTAATCATAGTTGTATAATGTATGTCAACAGGAATGGGTTTCAGATTTTAGGGCTGCAACTAACGTTCATTTTAACAATCAATTAATCTGCAGATTGGTTTATCGATAAAGAGGAAAAACGGCTACCACAATGTTTAAACTTTTGCTTGATGGTCAAAATATACAAAATGATTCTGTCTTGATAAATATAGTGTAAAGTGCACTTCAACAGCTGTGTCTCTTCTTTAACAGAAATACTGTTTTTAGTCACTAATAAATCTTAGTCGTTCCACGTTGCTGTTTCTTGATCGATGTTAAGCCACCACAAATTAAACCAGACACTTCCTGGAGATCTTTGGTAGGCTTTTTATGTGAAAAATATATGGGAAGTATTAGGTTTCGTTGGTGGTAACTTATATCAAGAAAAACTGCAAAGTAGAAGCAACTGGAACGAAACAGTATTTCTGTTTTAAAATGTATCACTTGAGATTCAGTCATTATTTGAATACCTGCCTTTATTTGAGAATTTACAGTATCTCCTTTAGTGGTGACTTGTTCTGCTTGATTTATGTGTTTTGTGTGTGTTGCGGTCACCCACCAGCGAGGTCTCACACAGCAGTTTGCTTCCTCTGACCAGGTTGCCGATGGTGATGTGGAAGTAGGTGTTCCCGCTACTCCAGTTGGAGATCTTGGTGAAGGGGTGGGTGGTCAGGATGTCCTGCATAAATACACAGAGGCGTAAGTCTCGATGACCTTAAGGGCCTCTGACTGACAGGCTGCGATGTCTACTCATCGATTAATGCGCCTGGCATCGAAGGGAAATGAAAGAAACAAAGCACAGGTAAGGTAAAAACTTTTGATTTCACCCCAACTGCCTGCAGGTGAATGTGTTTACCTGGTTCACGTTAATCCGCAAAGTCGAAACTGACCATTACAATTAGGGCTGTCAAAATTAAAGCGATTAACGCATTACTGTGTTTAAGACACTGTAGCTCAGTTGAAGCAAGAGTAAAGATACAACCTATGCCATCCACTGGTACCAAACATATGATGCTATCTTGTCGAAGGGCGCTCCCGAACGCCCCAAAGTTAGGCTAAATGTTGACGAGGGACAAGGGCTCCTGTTGAACTCTGTCTTCATGTGTCAGTCAGAATCTTTTTTCATATTTCATGGACTTTGTTGTAATTCAACTGGCACTTTAACATACCGGCCTGGTTTTTGTTATTTCTCTGCATATAAGAAATCTGCCTTTCAAGCCTCGAAGTTTGTATTGAAAATGTGTAGTTCACAGAACAGAGTCTGTGTTCAAGATGCTATTAAACAACAATATTTCAATTTAAATATCCTTCCGTGGTGTTGATTCTACATTTTAATATCCATTATTACAAGCGTCAATATTAAGAAGAAATAAAACAGTTAATCACAGCAAATTCTGCGATTAGTTAGTTAATTTTTTTGGTGCAATAATTGTTTCTGTACAAAAACAAACCTTCGTCTTCGGGTCGATGAGACTGACTCCGTGCTTGTTGATGGCAATCAGCAGGATCTCTGGGAAGTTGGGCTCTGTGGTTTGCTAAAGCCAAAAGACAGATTCTTGTTGTTATAACGTCTAAACATCCACTGATCATCTATCACATCTTATCTTTTTTTTTGTTTTTGTTTTTTTACATATAAAGCAGGAATGTTTTCTCTGCATATTTTATGTTAAATATTTCTCCTTGAAGATGACACTTATGAAGGGAGGACGTCTCGTTTCCCCGCATCTCTCTGTCAGCGGCTGACTGATATTTACTCCACAAAAATAGTTTAAGTGGGCTCCATGAGGAGGATACAGACGGTTTTTTTTATTGATTGGGATCACGCTTCACTAAACGCATCAGAGAAAAACAGGAAGGTGAAGGAAGACAAAGTCAGTGGGAGCTACAGCCAGGAAGTGACGGGCTCAGGTGTGTTTACCTTGACCTCAAAGAAGGCGGAGCCAAAGGTCGCCCATTTGTAAATGATCTTCAGGAACATCAGTTTAGCTTCTTCCCTTGATTTTCCGGCCTGCTTGTTGAAGTATGCAACCACCGACTGTAATCATCACGCACACACTTAGAGTGGATAACAAATACAGCAAATGGCTTCAGTGTCTTTCAGGTAAAAATAACATCTAGCTGGACAAAAACATTTCTCTTTAGATGATCTAAACACCACAAATCACTTTACCTTTTAGTATATTTTATTAGTAAACATCTATGAGATTTTTAGATATTCAACATCTGACATGTAGAAGGAAGATAAAGGAGAGATTTGCAGATTTACCCTTTTCCAGTCATCCGGTGACATCTGACGAATGAGATCCTGGGGAACCAGCTCCCGAAGCATCTTGGGAATCGTAGGAAAGTGTGATTTGTCGTCCTCAAACTTGACTCGGTAGATGAGCGCTGCAAGCTGGAAAACCTCATCTCGTGAACACTTATGGTAGCCACGCAAGTATTTCGGCAGCTCCTAATTAAAAGACGAGAACAAGGCGGAAGAAGTGTTGCAATTATTTTAGCAGACGATACTCGTGTTTAATTTCTAATTAACTTAATGTAGGAGAGTGTTGCTGCCTGAAAGTAACAGTATTTTCTCCTGTTACTCAGTGTAAATCCAATATGACTGACCTGGTAATAGTGAAAGATGGAGTCGGCGAAGGAGTCCTTCCCTGGAACCGTGTTGGTCCACAACTTCTTCATGAAGAACACCTGATAGGTCAAAGAGGGAACGATTCCTGCAAGGTGGGAGGGAAGACATTATCTCTCGACTCTGTTTCAGGTTCAATATTTACAGGGCGCCGTCTCCCCATGCTCATATATAAGTATACGATTACTTCTTTAAGACACCCCACGCGTCCTGTTGAATTGTTATACTGACAGGTGTTTCTTGTCTTTTGTCCTCCCCCATTTATATCAATGAGGGCAGGCTAAATAACTGTTTTAGTTAGGTGTACCTAATGAACTGGCAACTAAGTGAAAAACACTTGTCATTAAAGATGTGTTGTTCATGTTTTAGCATAACTGATGTTAGCTTCTTCAATGCAGCTTTACTTTAGTAAGAGATAATACCTGACGCGAGTTATGTTCAACAACTGTAATGATGACACACAGACAAAGAAACGCCAGATTCTCACAAATATCAAACAGGTTTCAAAGTAATTTTTTTTCTACTTGTTTACACAAACTGACTGTGTAAAACACAGTCTCAAAGCTCGCTAGTTAGCCGTCCTTACTTACAGTTTAATCCCGATTGATTAATTTAGAACAGTATCTCATTTATAATCCAAACTTCAAACCGTCAACTTTCTGGTCTCAGGCCAGATTTATTTTAATACACAAAGAACAAAACTGACCCCAAATACTGATACTGAACTCAACCCCACAATATGTTTACTTCCACAGAGGTTAAACACATGCAGGTACCAACCATCTTTAGCTGGTCGAGATTTCTTGATCCAGTCTGTCAAATGTCTGACAAAGTCAAAGAAGAAATCTCCCTCTGGCACACTGATCACCTGCAGAATACACACACACACACACACACATATATCTCAACTTGGTGAAAGCTAATCAATAAAGTAATTACAGTATATCAAACAAGAGTTCACTTTTTAGATGTGTATTTCATTATATCTAGCTTGAGAAAAACTTATTGGGCCTCTTTATAATGGTATATACTGTATTTTTTATCCTACAGAAACTGCAGTAAATCTCTCTGACACTGAAGCTTCCTAACTAAACATAGTGTCACTGGGTCAAGAATATCCTTTTATAAAAAGGGAGGTCATTAGTAACATTATAAAATGAAGACACAAACAACTTACGATGCCAACATTTAGTTTTTTTTAGAGGAATAAACCAAAGTTTGGCGAGTGGATTAAAAAAGATGATTGATGAATACCTCCCAGAGGAAGGTAAAAACCCCACCTAACATCGCCTCCAGTTATTCCCCTATCCTGACCTGGACGAGCCTGCTTTAAAAGCGGTGGCAGATTTTGCTGTCATTGACCTCTGACCTTGTCTGAAATCTTGACGAAGAGGCTGAAGCCTTCAGAAGATTTGAGCAGCAGTCTGGTTGAGATGTTCTGGCAGAAATCTTTCGCTTTGGTGCTGGACTCCACCTCAAATGCCTGTAGGTGTGACACACAAACAATCTTAAGTTTTAAATTAAGTGGAAGGAAGTGAAAGTGGAAATCTAGATTCCTGCATGTGTGCGTCGTACCTCGTCTGTATCGTCAGGGAAGTAGACTTTGTGAAAGATCTGGGTTGTCTTATGTTGGATGGCCTCCACTTCCACCAAATGAGGGGGATACTTCCTGGATCCGTTGCTGTTACCATGACAACAAAGACAAAAAGGAAGCAAAACAAAAGGTTTTGATGTGATGAAAAGTGACATCAGGAAATAAAATCGTCTCTGGGACAACTGGTGAGAAAATAAAAACATTAAATACAAACTGCAGGAATAAATTAATATACTGATGAAGCTACATGATAAAATATTGATCTGAGTTTTTGGGTTATACGTTACATATGAATACAGATGTAACGCTGTTTCCTGCCTTCAGTTGGCAGTAACAATGGTGACACGAAATTAGGGATGATGTGCAGCAAAGATCCCTGACCAGACCCAAACCTGGGATGCTGCATTTATTTTCAGCATCTTAAAACTCCTGGTGGCACCAGCATGTCTCCCTGTAAACTACAGTTACCAGTGCAACTTGTTTACATCGTGTCTCCACACCACTCAGAGGCGTAAAGGCTAAAGGAGCATTTCTGATGCATCGAAAAGCCCCGCTCCTTTCAGTAATAAAAAAAAACAAAAAACTTACAAATTCTTAAAAGCACATCTAGTCCTTTTCCCTTATTGAAAAAATCCAGACCTTTTAACTACTTCACAGAAAACTCTGTATTGAGTATGAGCACTGTAGGTTTCAAGTTTCCACATCTCTCTCACACGTACACACAAGGATTAATCGGGACTTCACGACAAGTTTGAAGTTAAGGTGAGCGCAGAGAAACTTTCCTCCTTCAGCAGGTAAATGTGAAAAACAGCCTTCTAGTGTAAAACTCTGCACAGTGAAGCTCAAACGTCCAAGTGAAGGGACAATAAGCAAAACACATGTTTGAGTGGAGGGGGACTTTATCAAAATAGATGTGAAAATCCCTTTGATTTTTGGGATGTCTTTAGTTGCACTTTAAAGAAATGAACTAAGACGAAAGTCCTTTTTCAGTTTTACCGTAGAGCTTTGTGCAGCCTCTGCATGCAGTCTCCAGCGAGCGGGTGGTGCTTCTTGGACTGGAGGAAGCGCTGGATGTGCGGCAGCAGCATATTACTTGGTGGAAACAGACCAATACACAACCACAGCAGCTCCCAGCCTTTCTCCTCACTGTACCTGCAGCAACACAAAACTCACCTTCAGCGTCTGCTTATAAATATCTCTCTAAAATATAAGTTGTGCCTGCTGTACAAACACTGGGAACATCATCTTTCTGTGCTTTAGTTCCTTCTGCTCAATTCACACTTCACCCCTTTTGTACAGATTTTATAAAATGCGTCTCATGAACATGTATCTTTCCATAATACTTCGCATAATCTTTTTAGCAAGGTTCATTGTAAATACTGGCAAAGATTTAGAATTCTGTGGAAAAGTGGTTACCATGGTAATATCTTTCCAATGAGTCAAAAGAGTAATTTAAAAAGACTTAACATTTGGGTTGTGTTACGTTATACCTCAGTAGTAGATTCGTGAGAATGTGGTGTGACTTCATGAAAAAGTTTTGAGATGCAACTCTAACTGAGAAGTGTGAACCTTGAATCAGCACCAAGATATTATCATTCACACTGAAGTGGGCTGATTATGGGGTCAGTTTACACACCTGACGTGGTTGTCAGTGAGCTGTTTGATGATCTGACAGTAGATCTCGTCTTTCAGAGGTTCGGCCTTCAGCGCTCCTTCAAAGATCTGGTCTGTCAACTCGTTGACTGAGCGCGTCCGCTTGGACGGGTAGTCGCCCATGTACTTCATCATAGGTGGGGCAAACGTCAAGGAATAAAACAACCTGATTAGCTTCAATAAAAATGTGGACTCTACATGAATATCTGAAAGGGAGACAGTGTGTGTGTGTGTCTTTTAATTAAATTCATATTCATCAACCACGAGAGTCCAGAATAGAAAGATTTATTAAAGAGCTATTTCACATACTTTCTTCCTGCATTGTGGTGCTTTTTTTTTAATAAACTATATGAAAAAATAATCATTTAAAATCAAAACTATACATCAGTTAGATGTTCACGGCCAACACAGAAATCAAAGTGCTAAATTTGCAAAGGGCAAAACCATTTATCTTTAAATGTAATTTTCTGTAAAGTAAAATAAAATATAGCAATACCAAATAATGGTCTCTTGCAAGAAAGTGTTTTTTTGTTTTTTTTAAAATCTGTGTATGTTGCATATTTGCTGTTTGTTAAACCTGCCTCTCTCACGCACAAGCTCATAGCTGACTTGGTAAACGCAGAGTTAACAGAGTAGATTTGGTAACCAGCTTTGTTGTGGCTCGACCTGTTATCCAGGGGTGGCCGTGTTAGCTTTAGTCAAGTCAGATACGTCAAAGTAAGTTGAACTTGCTTTGTGAGACACGCTGCAGAAAATGTTGAAATGCTCAAGATAGTCAGACGGTTTAAAGGATATCTATGAAGGACATGCAGGCCTCCTGAGCCAGCTCCTCGTGGTTGACGACCTTCTTCAGCAGCGGCTGCTTGAGCGGCTCCCTGGTGCAGCTCCACATCTTGTCCTTCCCACGGTTCTTAGTGACCATCACCCTGCTCAGTGTGTGTTTGGGAGGAGGCCTGGAAGAAGCAGGTTAAATGAGACCTGTTGGCGTGACTGCATGTCGAACAAAATGTAATTTGTTAATCAAAAATGACGCCAAGATCAGTGAGGTCAGGTCAGTTCAGAAAAATGGAAATTTGTCTTTGTGTTTGTGTGTTTTTTTTTTTTTTTACTCGTGAGCCACGTCAGAGTGAAAAACTTACGGTTGTTCAGGTGTGAACAATATGTGCAGATGTAAGAGTGGAAAATTCTTCATTGTTTGTTTATAATGTGAGATGTTATGTTGGTGATCGGTGAGCCTAAATGCGGCCACATCAGACTTCTGAATTTAAATGAATGAAGTTTCCAGGTAGAAAATCTTTAACTCAGCACAGGCAAACCTGCAGTTCACGCAACTGTGTGATGTTGCTTAAATCAATAAGTCTGTGAGTCAACTGATATCACACCTGTGAGTGATTTACCTTAAGCTAAATGAAGAACACTAAAAGGTTGAGGACTGATCCCTGAGGTGCTCCATAACTGAAATGACTTTTGCGCATGTGAGTGTGGGTGTTCCTGTATGTTTAGTGCTTGTAAGCATGTGTACATGCCTGTGTATATTATGTGTGTGTGTGTGTGTGTACCTGAAGTAGTCGTAGGAGAACTCCTCCAGCGTGTAGGGTTTTATCCTGTCGTCGCTCTCCGGCAGGACGAGCTGCGAAACACGAACCGACTCCTGTCGCTGGTCTGGCGTCATGGTTACCAGCGCCTGATTGGTTAAATTAAGTTACATTCATTTAGTGTCTTCAGACAAAAGGATGAGACAGATGATGATGTAATATCATGTTAACACGTTTTACAATGTTGATGTTTCCGTGTGAAAAACAGGCAAAATCATTGTGATTGCTGCTGGCCAAGCACTCACAACACTTAGGAAGAATAAAAATTAGATAGAATTTATATTTTATTACATAAAATGTTTAGAGCCCCCTCTTGGCTCTTCTGTTAATGTAAGTGTCTCCTTTTGTAATGAACTCAAATCCTGACGGGCAAGTGACTATAATGTGTCACTTTAAATTCTACCATGTTGGGTAATTTAACAGAAAAGTACTCATAATAAGTCAATAAAGATATGGTGTACAAATTCTACAAAGATGCAGCGAATAGGTTTGTGTCCCCTTGAACATCGACATTAAGCTACAAGTAGGGACAAGTAATAAGATAATAGATAGGTTTGAACAGCTTTTGTTTTTGCTTTGTAATTGAAATTATTTCTCCATTAGTGTTAAAAACTTGGTTATTCAGCTTTCTGCTGCTATGTGTACAATGTCAGCTGACCCCTGTTTTTGTTCCTGTTGTCTGCCATGAACTTAAAACTAATATCAAATCTCCACATTGTTCATTTTGAGCAATTAGTTTTTTATGCTGACTTTTGTTATTTGTTGGAAAACAATTTTCACTAATAATCAGATATTTCTGGGGTTTTTGCTGCTCGTTGGGAGTTTGGAGGAACTACTGAAGTGGTTCTGAAACTCCTGAACTTCTGGTTCAAGTGTGGCGAAATGAAGTTTCAGCAACCTGCAGACCGAGCTGTGACACAGACGCTGCTGCCAATAACGTGAATCAGCTTCCTCTCCATTAACAATGACAAGAGGTGGAGGAAGTCAGTGCCGTAAACACGAGTCTCTTCTGACAACAAAGGTCCGCTGAACGTTTGTCGAGAAACAGAAATGTTCATGCCATAAAAGCTCTTGCATGTGCTTTTTTTTTTTTTTTTTTAAACTCTCACCACTATGTCTTGCTGAGGCCGGGTCACGGTGGGCAGCACATAGACGCAGTCAGCTGGGAAATCTCCTCTCTGATTGGTCCGTTCGTTGACACCGTGTGCCCAACCAGAGTTGAGGACCTGCTCGCCCGTGTCCTGGTCCAACAGGATCATGTCTCCCTTCAGGAAGCTCAGGAACGTGGACTCCTCCCCAGCTGCGGCAGGAGGTGATTAACTGGCATTTCTAATTTAAATATCTGACTTCTTTTTGGTATTTATAAGTATTCAAGTACAGGATACTCTTGTTAACAGAAAATGCACTCAAACAGGTGTTACACCCTGTCTCAGGCGAACTATTTCAATGTTAAAAAGAGGTATAAATCCCCTTTCCTATATATGTATTGGATTTTGAAGAAACAACAAAAAAATCACAAAATAAAATCTAAATATAAATGGTACCATCCTCGTTCAGGACTTACTGGGGCTGGGGTTGTCCTGCAGCGCAACCACAAACTTCGACCTGTTCCTCAGGCCTTCCAGGAAGGTCACCACCAGGTCGCGGATGTCCTCTGCGTTGTTGGAGGTGAAGGTGTACTCGTCTCCTTTGATGGTCGCCAAAGTGAAACTCTGACTCTGTAACTTTCCTCCCCTGGAAGAAGAAGTCCTCCAACTTAAACCACATACTCACTGATTGTCAGACGGACGGGTTTTTAATTCACACAGCTGCAAAGGGCTTTGACACTTGAATGACAACAAATGTCGTTATTGGGCATTTGCTGAAATGACTAAATGTTGTTGTTTTTCTTTGGGAGAACACTTCCGAAAGACAGGAGAGAGAAAGGGGAGGATGTGGTAAGAGAGGCAGTGCTGAAAAGGAAAGTAATAATAAAATAAATGCTGGAATAGAAACAGGCAACTAACCGAGAGACGGAAATGTAGAAGGAAGCAGGAAGTGGATGACGGTGGAATGAAATTGAAAAAAAAAGGACAGTGAGAGACACCAAAGGGTTACTACACTGTTAAGTTACTACAGTTCCCAGCATGCCTCACCTGCTGCTGGAAACTGCAGTGATTTCCGGGAAGGAGAGCTCTAAGAGGACCTGCTCCTGCTCGTCCACAAAATAAACCCCAGTCCAGTTGACGGCGACGATCAGGTCGTTTTTTGGCAGACTGGGACCTGAGGAACAGGAGACAGGGTTCACACCTGAAGGATTCACTGTCACAGAACCAAGAGGGCAACATTTATAACAATATCTTCAGTAATTCTGTATTTTACGGGTCCCATAGTTTCCTAATAAGTGGGAATATTTAACTGTAATTTCTTAGGAAGGTTCCTGGAAAGGACGGCGGGTGTAATTTAATTGGCACTTTTAATCAAATCCAACTTAATTGATAGAAGAAGCTTCTTTTACCAATGCAACCCTCTTTGAATCAGTACACGGCAGGTCAGCTGAATACACAAAACTGTAAAATGTGTCTTAACCAAGCATAAAGTTGGAACAACAAAAAAAAAAGTTTCTGACATAAATGAATATTTACTTGGGTCTAGGTTTTTTTTGATACATACAATATAAGGTTCATCATTTTGGATTTTAAGAGGAAGAATTCTGATTAATTACTTTCCCCCTAATTTCATGTCACAATGCATTTACAGTAGAAGTTGTGTTTTCTGCTGCAAATTGTAATGTAAAAAAAACACAACAATTTATAGTTAAAACAGTCAAGGTTTGTGCTGCAAATTGTATTTTGATCATTTGATTTTGTAAGTATGTGCTTTTGAAAGGATCACTGCACTCTAAAATGTGCAGGAAGGCCAAAGGCACTCATGATAAAATGTGCTTTGAAATTACAAACTTTTCTTAATGTTCCCAGAATCCTAAAATCTGCCTTTGACCTGTAAATTTAGTATCTGAGCAGCTCGTTGCTCTGTTGAAACTGTAAAATGTGTGTTTTTATTTTTGTTCTAATGTTGCTACGCGCAGATCAGAGACTGATTTTTATTTACACAGCGTTACCGGCCCCATCGTGCACTGATCCTGGACCTGCCCATCTTTAACAACTCTGGTCTTAAGTAGTTAACACGTTATATTCAATACAAATATACCATCTTTTGGACGTTGGGCCAAAAGATTGAAAAACAGTAAACAGTATTAAACAAATCATATAGGTGAACAGGAAATCACGGAAACCTGGATAACAGCTTATAGGCCTTTTAGACTTCTCACATAATAACAGAGCAGTATAGGAGCTTCCCCTTACTCGTGTCTCTTCCTCACGTCTTAGCTCATCCCAGCAGGGATGTGAGGAAGAGAAGCGAGGACGGAGGAAAGGTGTTTACCAAACGGGACATCTTCGCTCACTCCAGAGAAACCAGATAAATACGCTTAATAAAATTACAGCCTAACTAGCTTGTGAAAGACCACGAGTTCAGTAAGTCTGGCGTCCTTTTCGAATAAGCCAAGACTCACATGGAACATAAGAAGAGAGGAAAATAAGGAAAGCCTTGCTGCTGTTGCTCCTTTCCTTAATTTACAGTATTATTAATCATGGAACACTATTAGTATAAAAGTATAGCTGTTTACGCTCCAGTCAGATTAGCTGACCCATCATTAAACAGATTCATTCTCAAAGGGTAGGACACACATGTGGGTCATCACCCCAAGAGTCTCCTTGCTCCATCCTTGAAGAGGGCCAACCTCAATCAATTTCCAAGTCACTGGAGGGATCATGGACTTAAAAAGGTCTTTAATAAATAGGATCAGCCTGCCTGATCCTTTTTACCTTAAATCTTTTTGGTCTTTCGTTATTCTCTCTCTCTTTTTCGTGCCTTCATGGCTGAGGCAGCGGAGCCTCACACGTATCTGTGGAATAATGATTGCTTTTGGTTGCTGTAATTTGTTGGCTTAATGACTTTAATGCTTTGTATAAACGTGTGAAGTTGGTTGACTTCAACATATTAATCCCCATCCCACCACATCCAGTTCTTGGAATCGATGTGTTTGTGCAATAGCCTATGTTGTGTCTGTTGTAAACTAAATGTATGTGACAGTTACCGTATCCATTAAAATGTGCTACCGTTGCAACTGTGCCACTTATCACCTCCAGAAGAGTTATGGATGACCTGATGTTGACTGGTATCCTCGGTGCCTCTGGGTCACAGGTTCAGGTGTAAGAGAGGTCGTAAATCCTCACCTGAGAACTTGAAGGCTTCATAGAACCGAGAGAAGAGCAGAGGCCACTTGTGACGAGCGAAGTCCACCACTTCCTCCTTCACCTTCTGAGGGTCAAACCTCTTCTGGGTGTAGACGCCCTGAGCAGACCGAGAGAGAGGCGTCTTATTACGTTTGTGTGTGGAAAGAAAGAGAAATAACTCCCGAGGTGTCTTGGTGGCAGACGGTGTATATGCAAATACAGTTTATGAAAATGAAAATCTTTTTTCTAATTATAGCACTCCAATATGAATGCAAAACAAACCAAGCATAACATCCCCTGGAGACTTAAAGCCAATTTAAAACTGTTCACAGAACTCAGGGTTCAAGGCAAGATTGATTCATTATTCAAGTGTAGATAGCAAGTCGAATTGACTGTATTAGTGTTAATATTGGATTTTATTTAGATGAAACTGCCACTGTGCCACCAGTTTGGCTACACTTCTTCAGTTCTTTTGTAGGATACATTGCAGCCGTCAGTAATTCACGTATCTCGGACTGAATTAAAACTAGGAGGTTGACGCGAACGGCTTCTCCCACTTGGCTGCTGTTAATGAACTAGATCACTTAGTATTACTGAAATCATTTTGAGTTAATGTACCATGCTAGGTTTCATTACATTAAGAGCCTACCTTTCTTGCCTTTTCATCTGACTTATCTAATCAAAATCCAGGTCAGAACCAAAAAAAAAAATGCATGACTCTGGATCTGAACCACCTGAGGGTGAACGCTTAACAGTTAGATCGTTCGTTCGTTCCTCGGAAAAATGTTTCCATAACGGTCCAAAAGTCCAATCTGAAAAATAACGTACTTGAGAATGTTTTAAGAGACGTTTTGAAATATAAAAAAAATGCGTTTCTACATTTCGACTACATTCATCTACATACATGCACGCATCCCCAAAAACTTCTTCCCAGGTTTGCTTTTCCCAAATATGTGATAAGATTCTCTGCCAAAAACTCTTAAAAAGTAAGTACAAATATATTTTGACTTATTTTTAAACATACCTCCAAACATATTCTCTGGTCACCATCTTAGTTAGGGTGTTAGCATGCTGACATTTGATAATTCCTAGTAAACACAAAGTACAGCTGAGGGGATGGGAACGTCGATAGCATTTCACTGAAAACCCAAAATGTCAACCAGCTGGTGGCGCTAGAAGACAAGATAGGGGCTTATCAAAGTCAGTAGGACTCATACTCTGAGGACCATGAATGTCTCTACAACATTTCATGGCAATCCATCAAACAATATTTGAGTTATTTCTGTCTGGACCAAAGCAGTGGACTGACCGACCGACCCATCCCAAGAAGCTTGCCTAAACACTGCTGGTTCCCTTCTAGATAAATTTACGGGGCGGACGTTGACGAGCACCTTTTTGTGTGCAGCCATGATGAAATGAGCCCATTTCTCCACCGTCCTGGAGGTGCTGATCTCTCTGTCGGGGATGTAGGAGGGGATGAGGCTCAGCAGGCGCTCCAGAAGGATCTCTGACCCGTAGTCGACGTAATACTGCTGAGAGGCCAGTTCTGCCAGGTCATCCTGGGGACACAGAGAAACACGTGTCCTTACAATGAGGGCGCAAAAAAACTAAAACAAATGTAGAGGCAAGAGAAATGCAGGTAAAGAGAAGCAGACAAGGATTTTTTAAGATCTGAGATGAGATTTTGTCCCGTCTGTCTTGATCAGTCTTCTGCGATCGCCTTCATTGCATGTTTTTTACTACTTGTCATTACTATTAGTAATGGATTGTACCATGTGTTACACTGTGGCATTACTTATTGATGAATGTGTACTGTACTATCTTGTGCATTATATTTAGTATGTTGTGTATTATTTTAATTGTATTAATAATATGAGATATGTTGTTTTATCCTATATTCAAAGGTGCCTTTTTAACATTTTTTATAATAAAAGATCATAAAAAAAAATATGATTGTAGTCCAAAGTGACGAAGTCAACTAGACACTTAAAGAGGTGAGGTACTGTATATTGACAAAGGGAGAAGGTCTTCTGGTTTCTACAACTCCCTAGCTTAGATTCTGACAACAATTAAAAGGAATAATTCAACATTTTGGAGCATTAGATGAGAAGATTGATACCACTCTCAAATCTGTGCGCTAAATGTAAAAACCAAAACAAAGAAAAACGCAGTCACCCTGTCGCAGCGGTATTCTCCGAACTTGACGCCCCTGACGGTTTGTTGGTAGATGAGGTTGGTGGCGACCTGGTCGTCGGCGGGGCAGTGCCAGGGCGTGAAGATCTCCTTCCTGAAGAACAGCCTCCAGGGGGCGTTCCTCTCCTGGGCTCCCTGCTCCTTTGCGTACTGCTCGCACTGCGACACGGCGTCCATCACGTGGTCGTTCCCGCTGCCTAAAGAGGAGACCTGCGGGAGGAGAAGATACATTTACTACTTCTGCGACGACAAACACTGATTATTTGCTTCACTAGTGGTTAACATTGGTTAACTGCCAGTTTGAAAATATCAAATGGATTTATTACTATTATTATTCAAAAGGGTTTAGAATTAAATCATACTATTGCCGAGGACTAATTTCAGTTTTACAACATGAGAGTGAGGACACAGGCTGTTTCAGGATCAAGTCTTGGTTTTCAGGTCACGGTTAGAACATTTCTATGACTTATTATATACTCACCAATCTACTGTATAAACATATTTTTTTACATAACATTTGTTTTTGAGTAGCATAAAGGGAACTACATTCAAAATCTTATTAAACAACCCTGTGTTGTAAAATGATCAATAAATCTATCTTGTAGAAATAGGTTACGGTTAATGAGGGGATCCCTCATGACAATGTTTTCAGACACATACAAATGCTCTGCTTTGAATAATAATTTGTATCGGAATTGTTTTTCCCATAAAAAAGGGTCAATTACTTAGTTAATTTAAGAATAAATTAACATCTACTCCATTGAACAATCCACAATCTATGACTATGCAAATATTTTTCATTTCAAAAGCTTAACTGCTAGACACACTTCAGTGAAAAGTCCATTCTCAGTGTTTTCACTGTAAACTGAGATTTCAGACGAGCGCAGAGACACGTTCCACCTTCAGCAGATGAATGTGAAAACAAGCAGTGCCAATGATGGTCATCACGTGTGTGTGTGTGTGTGTGTGTGTGCGTGTGTGTGCGTGCGCCCGCCCACCTTGTCAAACAGCGCGATGTAGAGTGAGAACCCGAATCGGTCCCGCAGGTTGATTTTGTCGGACAGGGCGCTGCAGAGCTCCTTGGCTGTGGTGGCCGAGTCCGTCAGCAGTGTTTTGGTCGTGCCGTCCATGAACGTCACCGGCAGCATGATGGGCTTCTTGGACTTGGTGGCCTGGATGTAGATTTCAGAACTTTAGTCGAGTTGGGTTCCATCTGAAAAGCCTGTTGCTGTAAGCTATAGAATTATTTTTAAACAGGTGTCTCTCATCGTTTTCACATCCCTTCACAGTCTCGCTCTAGACTACGTCGGTGACCTCCTGGCAGTTTGTTGTTAACAGATCACTGCGTTCTGCTCACTCGGTCACACTAACTGCTCCTCTGTCCAGGACTAAGTCATATTTTCTTTTACTATATTGACCTGTATTGTCGTTTATTAACTGATTCATTTTAAAATCACATATTTGTCTGTTTTTGATGTTCTGTTTCTTGCATCTGCCTATTTATTTAAATGTGCTTTTTTCTCAGACTTTCATGTCCGCTGCTGATTGACAAATAAAATATGTCTTTCTATACTGAAATTCCACCTGAATTCACTGAATGTTGCAGTTTTCCGACAACGCACAAATACAACATGAATCTATCTTCGTAAGAGGAGACTCGACAGTCTGTAAATGCAGCGTAGCATGGGTTTGGTCCCATTATTAAAAACCATAAAGCCAAATTGCTGCTGTAATCAGCCAAAATTGTTTTTTATGTGTGTGTGTGACACCATTGATTATATACAGGATCACAATGTGGATATCTAAGAACATTGCGATGATTAATAACACTGAAGCATGCAGGGAAAAAAATACTAAAAATGTTGCACATTTTAAACACAAAGAAACCTTATAAAATTGACCAATTCCCCATTATTATTGTTCTCAAATCAATCAGATCTGTGTGTGTGTTTGTACCTGCAGCTCCAGCCAGGACGGAGGTTGTGTTCTCGTCCCGTTGACAAACGTTCGCCTCAGTCTCTCCTCACAGTACGGAGCGTAACCAGGCGGCCCGCTGTTGATGAAGTTCCTCAGGTACTGTAGTCAAACGAAAATAAAACAGGTGTACGTTCCACATTAACTGACCAAAGACCAAACGACAAAACAAAAACAAATTCCTGAGGTAGCATGAAGGGGACGTGATCGCAAAAAGATTATTTACTACAAAGTGACAGAAACACAAACGGCTAGCTGTGTCGCAGAAAAACAAAAAGACTCCTTGAATTCATCCCCCTGTAAACGTAGAGGATCAATCCAGGAAACACACAAACCAACTCAGTCAAATTTGTGTGAGCTTGTGCTTTATTACCTTAAATGGTGAGTATGCAATTCCAGACTAAAAACGTCTTCTCCATCTGTGTATTTAAATTGAAAAGAAGTTTGGATGTCCTGACCTTGACAAACTTGTCTGAGGGGGCGAAGCAGCCGACACACAGAGAGATGAGGATCCAGCCGCGAGCGTGAGAACTCTTAGACGGGTTCTGACTCAGCTGCTTACAGATCTGACAGTAGATCTCATCCCTAACACACACACACACACACACACACACACACAGACGGTTAAATAGCTTATACTAATAACTTATAATAATTTACATTTTTAACAGATATACAGACAAGTGCTACATTTATTTTTACATCATCAGTTATGAAACAGTTATTTTTCAACAAAAAACAATGTTCGTGTGAAAGAAGGTTTTATTAAAAGGTTGTTTCATAAAAAATTTTAAGATTGAATATATGCTCGTTCAAAATCGTGTAATGAACGGCTGGATGACTTCATTATAAAATCTTGATTATAAAAATAAAACAACTGAACTGTTTTAGTTTCCCTGGAACAAAAGGGGGAATAAATGGCAACAAAAACAACATAAACAACAACAAGAAAAACATCGGCATCGCCCAAATTGTTATTTTAAACATCGGTGCCAGATTTCACAATCGGTGGTTTCCTAAATATCATTCTTTTACAATGATTTTTGAAAAATGTTTTTATTAAACAGAAACCGTTCAAACTAATAGGGCTGCAATTAACAGTTATCTTCACTGTCAATTAATCTAACATTTATTTTCATAATTAATCGATTAATATTTTTGTCTATAACGTGTCAGAAAATATTGAAAAGTCACAATTTCTCACAATAACAATTTCCTAAAGCCCAATGTGACGCCCTAAAATATTTTGTTGTGTTCGACAGTCCTAAACCCAAAGACATTCAGTAATCAGTGGCATCTTCAATCTCCACTAGCAATTAAGGCTAATTAATGACATGAAAAACAAGGATGTATAGATAGGGGTTAAATTATAGGAAGCTGAACAAAATAAAAACAATGGAAAGTCTACAAATCAGAGAAAACAGACCGTAAGCTGAATCTAATGTCACACGGACAAGTTCAGAAAAAGAAGATGCACGGAAAGTGAAGCAGCGGGCGATTGCTTCTCCTTTGTCTGTGCTGCAGCCATCTGAGACCCAAACAGGCCTCCTGAGCTCTCACTTACACTTAACAGCAAGTTTAGGTCCAAAGAAATATGATAAAGAGCTTTTTATCTTTATGTCCACAGGTAGGATGGCTTTTTACTTGTGTTTTTCACACGCGTCCAAAGTTCCTCTTTTAGCAGTTTGATAAACACGGGCCCTGACTTTCACACCCAGCTGACTCCGGCTTTCAAGTCCTTTACAGGCACATTTGGATTCACAGCAATGATGAAATAAATTGTCCGTTTTTCTTTGCTGCTGCGATAATCTATGAGATTGTTTTCTTTTCTTTTACAATAAGAGCAAAGATATGCTTTTTGTTTCAAAAACTGATGTATTGATGCATATAATTAATTCATGTCATTGCTATTGATGTAAGTTTGGGAAACTTCATTTTGCCAGTGAAGTGCCATCATGAACTTTGTGTGTGTGTTTTGACCTCAGTCCTGGTCTCAGGATCCCGTTGCCGATGATGAAGTGAAGTTTCTCCAGGTTGGATGTCGGCCGGTCCTCCAGCATGCTGTTGCCATGGAGACTGTACTCGCCATCGTTCAGGCGCTTGGTGACCTGAAACGCATCACACTGTAACTTCCATAGTTCTGCAACGTGCAACTCAGCTTTTATAACCCCGCTTTCTCCGTCCCTCACCTCTTCAGTGATCTTGGATTTCTTTTTCAGGGTGAGGGACACCAATTTGTGTCGGACGCTGTTCTTCTTGTGGCTGTCAGAGTGAGGCGCCTGTATGCAGAACAAGGCAGGAAACAGCTCATAGGTTAAATCAGAGATGCTCCTGCGAACAGCACGTATGATACATAACTGTGACTCTCAGACCAGGAGCCAACAGAGGTACACGACAGTAATAGTCCACATGTTCCACAAAGTCCTCAGGAACAGCTGAAAAACCGCTCACAATTGACTTGTGTAAAACAAGGACTTGTGTAAAGTGTAGGCATTCTGAAGATGTTAAAAGCAACTAGACAAGAGGATTAGATTAATTTAACACGAAGATCTGTCATTGTCAGGCGTGTCCGATGATCCATGTAAGACTTTCTTGAAGGGTTTGTTCAGTTTTGGGGGGATATATTTTCCTATTCCTTTTCCTATTTTATGTGAGAAACTCGCGGATGTTTTTTTTATATCCCAACACATCAAATTATTCAAGTGATCTATGCTAATCTCATGTGGGGGAAAATGTAAATTCCTGGGGGAGTTACCTAAGGAGAACTGGGCCAGAAGTTCATTAAAATATAACTTTAAAAAGGTGGCTTTTGGCATTTTCAAACTGAGTGTTTACATTGTGAAGGTTTACATCGTGAGACGTGCTTTCTTGAGATGTGGCCATTAGCACAATCCACGGCCCTAAAATGACCATATAAGGCTGCCTGTTACCAAAGAGTAAAATGAAGAATTTCACGCCAAGGAGCTTGAAGTCCCGCTTTTCAGCAGACGAAAACAGGACAAATTTAGCAGTAGTCCTATAAAAATATGAATACAGCTGCCAACGAGCATCACCGTGTGAAACAGGAATACAGAGGGAATGGTCTGACATGAAGTGAAATGCTAAAAAAACGTCTTGCTAAAGCAAACCGGTGCATGGTGAATGCAAAATGTTGCCAATCTGTTCGTACCAGTTCTTGCATGAGGCCCCAGTGTGGCTCCTTGAGGCCGAACAAATGTGCTGTAGCATTTCCCTTTGTCATAAAATAACTGCAAAGAACATTTATTTTTTTAAATTTTGTAACCTCCATTATTTACATGCATCTTCAAATCAGCTAGTAGTCTTCTTCGTCCCTGCTTTTGCTGGAACTTTGCTACGTTTCTCGGTGCATTTCAGCCACTAACTTGTCGATCTTTGGAGAAGTGCGAAACAAAATGGAAGACTTAAAGTTTTCAAGTTTGATAAAAAGTGGATTAAATCCTCCCAATCTCCAAAATCATATTATTATATATATATATAAAAAAAAACTATTAGCATATACTGTAGATTAATAACGAGTCACAAACAAGAGGTGAACTACAAGAAAACAACTTGATAAAGATATTTATATTTTATCCAAAGATTAATGAACTGTTGGGAACAACAGAAAATCAAAAAGAACACAGAGTCTGGAGAAAAAATAGAAAAATGCCTAATACAGAGAAAGTAGTCATTTTAAAAGACCCAGGTTTTACTCCAAATCAAGTTCACAATTCTTTTGAAAAATGGTCTCAAAATTATTTAAACATATTTGAGCAGTTAATCAATGAAAAAATGAATAATTTATTTTGAGAAGCTGCACACATTTTTTTTTTAGATATCTTCAGCTGATGGAGAAGTACAGAGAAGGTCATAAGGATTTGCATTGTGTCTTTGTAGATTTAGAGAAAGCGTATGACAGGGTGCCGAGAGAGGAGCTGTGGTATTGTATGAGGAAGTCTGGAGTGGCAGAGAAGTATGTTAGAATGGTGCAGGACATGGATGAGAGCTGTAAGACTGTGGTGAGGTGTGCTGTAGGTGCGACAGAGGAGTTCAAGGTGGAGGTGGGTCTGCATCAAGGATCGGCTCTGAGCCCCTTCTTGTTTGCTCTGGTGATGGACAGGCTGACGGATGAGGTTAGACAGGAATCTCCATGGACTATGATGTTTGCGGATGACATTGTGATTTGTAGTGAGAGCAGGGAGCAGGTGGAGGAGAATCTAGAGAGATGGAGGTCTGCTCTGGAAAACAGAGGAATGAAGCTTAGCCGCAGTAAGACAGAATACATGTGTGTCAATGAGAGGGACCCAGGTGGAACGGTGAGGTTACAGGGAGCAGAGGTGAAGAAGGTGCAGGACTTTAAGTACTTAGGGTCAACGGTTCAGAGCAATGGAGACTGTGGAAAAGAGGTGAAGAGGCGAGTGCAAGCAGGTTGGAACGGGTGGAGAAAAGTGTCAGGTGTGTTGTGTGATAAAAGAGTATCAGCAAGAATGAAAGGAAAGGTGTTCAAGACGGTGGTGAGACCAGCGATGTTGTACAGCTTAGAGACAGTGGCACTGAAGAAAAGACAAGAGACAGAGCTGGAGGTGGCAGAGCTTAAGATGCTGAGGTTCTCTTTGGGAGTGACGAGGGCGGACAGGATCAGGAACGAGTACATCAGAGGGACAGCTCATGTTAGATGTTTCGGAGATAAAGCCAGAGAGGCCAGATTGAGGTGGTTTGGACACGTTCAGAGGAGAGACTGTGAATATATTGGTAGAAGGATGCTGAGGTTGGAGCTGCCAGGCAGGAGGTCTAGAGGAAGACCAAAGAGGAGATTTATGGATGTAGTGAGAGAGGACATGAAGTTAATTGGTGTGAGTGAAGAGGATGCAGAGGACAGGGTTAGATGGAGGCGCATGATTCGCTGTGGCGACCCCTGAAAGGGAACAGCCGAAAGGAAAAGAAGAAGAAGAAGCGGTTTACAGAATCATGAATTAAGAGGAAAGAGGATAAATATGCTGCACCCTCTTATCAAATATCTTTGGAAAAACCATGAACTAATATTGAAAATTCAATTAAAAGTGTGAATAAAATTTGAGAACAGGGACAAGATGAACATGCACGTGAACATGAAGGATTTACAGTGGATGAAAGTAAATCACTTGTCAGTCTTACTCCATTTATTATAGGCTGATGAACGAACAGCAGCACATTGCAGAGCAGCTCGAGTTAATCATTTAGAAACTCAAACTATATAAATCTTATCCCACACATCCCTGCTCGTCGACCCCTCCCCCCTCTCCTCTTCCTTACCTCCCCCTCCCCCTGCAGCGCCTGCAGCTCTCTCTTGTAGGTCTTCTTTCCCAGCGTCTCGTAGATTTTGGTCATGACGGGGATCTTCTCGCTTCCGTCGCTGATGGCCATGTGGTACTTGGGCTCCGGCAGATCTCCCATGAACCTCAGTACGGTGATCCACACCGCCAGAGCAGCCTGGGCCGGGACAGGGAAGATATATTAATATATCAAGTGAAATGTTATCTATAGAAATTAATGTTAAGGCATGTTTTACTCGTTCCATCTTTACTATTCGTGGAGAGGATGGACAAAATAATATATTATACATGCTAAGATTTTTTTTTTTTATTAAGTCACAGCTCTCCAATGGTATTGTCACCTACTGTTGCGCACAAAGACCACATTTCCCATAAGCTACCTGATTGCTCTGTCACAATGGGCACAGTTTAAGCTCGACTGCAGCTTAACCGACGGTGAGAGACGTCTGTCACTGCAGAAGACTTCAGTGCAGAGGACATGTTTGAACTCTCACATATTCAATTATGCACAGCCAAAACATATTTCAAAGCCGACATGAACACCTTTCAGAGAAACAGCAAAAATCTGCAAAAGCCGTCTAAAACTGGTTGCGGGGTCAGAGGTCAAAAGGTGCCATACCAGCTGGTCTCCCTCGTCGTCGTGGAACAGCAGAGGCTGTTTGAGAGGCCGTCGGACGTAGGTGTGCGTGGTGGTGCCCTGGAAGTAGGTGGCGGCATACTTGGCGAACTTGTACTCTGATAAATCCTCCTCTTCGTCGTCCTCGGGCAGAGGAAGAGCCTCGTCCAGGTCCTCCACCTCCAGCTCGCGATGGGTCCGTTCCAGGTCCTGCAGAGGACACGGGGCTTCAGTCACTGCTATCCAGTGAAAACCTCCAGACTGAAACTTTGGTGTTGTTTAATTCAGCCAATGTCAAAATAGTGCACTGCCATGGTCCTGTCAATGGAATAAGGTTATTCAATCCTCTCAAACTATTTCCATTCCATGCATTATCCCACATTCTAATAACTGACATTTCTTTTCCCTCCTCAGACACACATAACCCCTCTGTGTCTCTGTGTTACTCACGGTATCTAGTTACTTTGATATGTTTTGTTTTTTTGAAGTGCTCCAAAAATAAAGACAAATGATAGAAGAAAAACTCTGTGGTAAACGTTTTCATACTTAATCATTTGTGCCTTCGGTTCTCTTTTAAACACTTAGGAGTCTGTCTAGTTAAACTGCATCTTCAGTGTCTGCAAATATTTCTCTGATGTTTTAAGGTACTCTATATAAATGTCTGTGACTGCAATCCTACACTGGTTATAAATAAACAAACTAACCATGGTTTTGCATCAGTAATGCTCTGTTCAAAAAGCATTAGTGCCCCCTGTGGGGGGTTTGGAGATCATTTTGATGTCCGGTGCAAACAGGAATCACAGCAGTGATTTTCTCCATCTACACTGGTGAGACAAAGTTACTGTCTGTAGTTGAAGTTAACTCTGTCACCCTGAAAGACTTTGTACAAGGAAGTCGCATTTATACCCAACACAGTTCAAACACTGAACAGTGAAAGTACCTGCAAGTTTCAGAAAGCTACACTTAAGACTTTTGGTTATACTATACATACAAAAACAATACACAATAAAATATAAAAGCACATAAGCAATGTAACTTAAAAAACATAAAATTAAGAAAGAAAAAATTGAAAGCTTTAGACACGTTTAAATCTGACTGAAAAGTGACTCGGCTTCTGCAACTGCACCAGAGCAGCAAAATAAATGCATGCATGTCATCACAATGTATTTTCAAAATACCGCCCCCCCCAAAAAAACCTGCCAGGTCTCTAAAAGTTTTTAGATTATTAAAGACATTTTTAAATAGTTTTTAAAGGACCTGCAGTTAAAGTAAATCCTTAGCATATGTATCATTAATTGTAAGATTTATATATTCAAATCAGCAGGTGTATAATTGTGCCGATTACATGATTTGTGGGTTTAGTGTATTTTGTGAAAATAGTTATTTATCTCATACAGTGAAGAAGAAAACCTTTTGTGGGCTCACCTCGAAGCCGGCGGGGGCTTGTCCCTCCTGGCCCGGGAAAGAGCCTGTCGTCCCCAGGAAGCCGAACATCTTGTCCACCATGTCGGAGTCGTTGACGGGCTCCATACGGGCCTTCTCCATCTGCTCCACCATCTCCTTCTTCCTCCGAGCCTCCTCCTTCTCCTTCTTCTCCCGCTCGGCGTCCTCTTTGGCCAGCTGGGCCAGGCGCTCCTAGAAAATTAAAATATCACATCCGTTTTTAAACAACAGTGTAATATGAATAATATGTGTAAACAAACCAGGCTTCTACATTCTCATTTCACATTTGGAAGCCACCTGGTTCCCTCTGCTGGAACAATTTACAGCACAAAGCAGGAGGTTAATAAAAGCTAACAATCAGTGTGGTCACATGCACTTAAGTAATGTGGTTCCTTAAACATCATGTGAACAGAAAATCTAGGGTTGGATAAGAGAAAACGGATTTTCCCACCTAGATTACTCAGAGATATCAGGTTACACAGCTACAGTAACCGGACAGCACATTTACATACACTGTAATAACCTGGTTACAGTAAGAATACATGCAGCAGATCAGTTATGAGATTCCTCGCTGACAATCTTACGGCTTTTATATTTTAACTGTATTAGTGACGGAAGACGCTGCGTCGGTCCTGACTCCCCCCCCCCCAATGTTTGGTGTGTTGGAGCAGACTCCTGTCGCAGCGAGAGGACCAACAGTTTCCTCACAGCACTAAAGTGTCTGAATTTTACCACTTGTCAAATGTTCAGGCTACTTTGTGTTGAGTTTCAATTTTGTCTTGACTTTGTATGGAATTATTTTAAACACGAGGATGCATCACTATGTTGTTGGGTTACACCCTTTCAATTTTCGCTGAAACATTTAGCCTAATACATTTTTCCAAATGTTCAAAAGACACAGTAATCATATTCTGGGGTTTTTCATTAATGAATTCACAATCAGATTACCAATAAATACAGATGTAAATAATGACTAACTAATATAGATACAATCTGCCAGTCAAAATGATGCCTGTGCCTCTGAGCATGACTCGCAGTTATAGCCGTGGATCGGACGCGCTGGGTCATCAAAATGAACACTGATTAATAGCGGACGGGTTGCAGTTGCAGGTAAAACAGGGTGAAGCGGCTCCCCATTAAGAGAGACGCAGGAGGCACAGCAGCGTAGCTTCAGTGATAATTTAAATCTCCCGACACGCCGACAGGATCTCATGTTAATTAATGTTCCGTGTTCTTCTACACATCCAAAAGGTCGCGCACGCACGCACACACACACACACACACACACACACACACACACACACAGAGTCCAGGTTCAATCAGTGAAACTGAGTAAAGCAGCCGTCCTCCTGATAAATCCTGAGCCCCATCACAGCTATATGAAATATTTTATTTCAGAAGCCTAAAGTTAAATTCTCTGGAGAGTTTCCTGACTACAGTTTTTAGTTTTGCTGCATAAAAGTCCCAGGATATTTGCTGTGACATCACTGCGCGCATGGAAACGTTTAAACTGCGTTAATCATTTAAGTTAAATATCATTAAAGAGAAAACACTCATGCAGCAACACAAGACACCATAAAGAATCACATGGAAAGCTCGTGCTGCTCGACATAAATTAAAAGGCAAAATAGCCTAAAAGGACCTGTAAAGGTGGATTCGGATCACATCAGAGCCGATCCGCCCATTACTAGTTCACAGTAGAAATACAGAACGCAGGCTGTTACAGGTGTGCAGGTGTTTGTTAAACAGGCTTTCAGAGAGAAAACCCTGCTACCACAAGCACATGGCAAATTATAATACAGACGTGCTGTCCGATTACCTGCGTCACCTGGTTTCTTTAGTACATGTTAACGTACTGAATAGGACCAGGGGAAGATTCCACAAAAGCAACTCAAGATACCCTGAACCTGAATAAGGCACTACAGTCAACTTAAGATGATACATAAACTGTAAGGTTTAGAAAATGTCTTTAAATGTCAGAAGTCTTCGTTGAACTCCCACCTGGTGTTTGCGTTCCGCCTCGGCCTTCGCTCTCTTCGCAGACATTTGATTCCTCAGTTTGGTCTCTTCAGCCAGACGCATCTTCTCCGCCTCCAGCCTCCTGCGGTACTGAAGTGCAAGATAAAAGGGGTCTACGGTTAAAAAAGTACCACTAGTTACCAAAACAACACAGGCTCAAACCCAGTGGGCCGTTTGTCTTGTTAACAACTAAGAATTAAACTGTACTGAAGTTAACAGCAGAAAACGTGCTGAGGGGACAGGGACAAATGGCATAATGGTGATCACATTCAATTTGAGCAAAACAAGTAAATAAGTACTTAAATTGCACAAATCAGTAATAAGAAGGAATGGTTTATAATGTCAGGGCACAGATAAAGATTTCTCACGAACCTCACCTACTGTGAGCTTTGAACATATTCACAAACGGACTGTTAGTGGGGGAGGACTGGCAGGCTTAGAGCGCAGATGGAACAAAATTTCACCGGCTGTTTTTCTCTTTCTAACAGGCAACCTGACTGTGTTTCCTTTACTGAGCAGCGTCAAAGAATGTATAAAACCTCAGTTGGTATCTGAATGCTGTATACTTGTAATGTAAGTGATGCATTTAAAGCAATTGAAATGTATGTGTGCAGTGGTGGGAGAAGTTTCCAGATCATTTACTTAATAGGTAAATGAACCAATACAACAACGTAAAAATACTCCATTACAAGTTAAAGTCCTGCATTCTTTCAAAATATATATACTTTATTGGATTATATTCCTGTTGTGTAAACATGTAAAAGAAGCATTTTAATGTTGTCGTTCCAACACCTTTATATACTGTTTGCAGTTCAATCTGTCCCAATGCAGTATATTCTATAAACTGATCAAACGTTTTGCGTGTAAAATGTTAATCTGCAAAGTAACTACAGCTGTCAAATAAATGTAGTGGAGTAAGTACGTGTAAGCAACTACAATATTTCCCTCTGACATGTAGTGGAGTAGAAGTAGAAAGTAGCAGAAAATGAAAATACTTCAGTAAATTACAAGTACCTCTAAACTGTTCATTAGTACAGTACTTGGGTAAATGCACTTAGTTACATTCCACCACTCTGTGTGTGTGTGTGTGTCTACCTCTCCCTTCAGCCTCTTGTACAGCCGGCGAGCGATCATGCCTCTGGTGAAGGCCTGGATGGTGATGACGGCCCACAGCCGGTGTCTGAATGCCCGGCGCACCAGAAAGCCCCGACAGCGACCCTGGAAGCACGTGATTCGCTGACGGGCCACGTGATATGACGCGCACAACTTCCTGGAACGAACCAGAGCCTGGAGGCGAGAGAAGCCTGCTCGCATCTGAAGGGACACAAAAAAAACAACAAAAAAAAAACAACACATGGCAAGAGAAGAAGAAAGATTTATTTTAAGCATTTTCTGATAATAATTAATTACTTAAACTGAGCTGCATCGAGAATCACAATCAGGAGCAAATGTTTGACTTTGATCTAAATGTTCACCTGCACTTTTGTTTGCATTTTTATGTAATTGAATTTGTTGTGTATGTGTGCAATGTGGGTGTAAAACACAGAGATGCTCCTCACAGCTCCATAGTTCTTCCTACAGTGATACCCTCTCCACGTCTTCTGGATCAACACAGCCGACTTCTTCATCTTCAGGAAGTTAGATCTGATGGCAGGAAATGAAAAATCGGAAAATTACTTTTGTTTTTCTGAACATTTCAGTTTTCCTGAACATGGCAAAACATTTCATCGCCATGAAAGAAAGCTGCATTGTTCGATAAGATTTACCAAAATCTGACCAATGGTTTTAGAAGAGTGACACATGAGACCGGTTTCGTAAAACGATACAGAGACTGGAATCAGGTTTTTAAGGCCTACCTGTCCTTGAAACCTCGAACCACCTTCTGGATGAGGATGACCTTGTCTGTGATGGCCTTGTCTCTCTCGATCTCCAGCAGCATGTCGTGGTGATCCTACACAGCAGGAAAGAGATCGAATAGGTAACAAACGCAAAATGCACGTTCAGTTTGAGATTCTAATAACGAAGAGTCTACAGCGTAGGTGTCATACTCTGGCCCGCGGGCCAAAACTGGCAATACCAAATGACTACTAGAGCTGGCCCGCCGGTATTATACAGCGTATTCACCGCTAATACTACAAATCCCATAATGCTCTACTGTCGTTTTGGCGCGTCAATGAGGACAGGACCCAGAAATGCCCTCTCCTCTGTGACAGTAGTGGAAAAAGTTTATTTTGATATTTAAATCAGAAGGCTGAAAATAGACATACGATTTTTGTTTAATAAATGAATGCCATTGATGTGTTTTTTTATTTGAAATTAGATTTTGCATGTCTGCACTATCAAGATATAAGATATTCAATTTTAAAGCGAAACTTGTCTGAGTCCATATTAAAAGGTTCATTTGTTCAATGTTGCCCCTGCGACTTTGTTCAAGTTTAAAATTTTGGCCCACTGTGTATTTGAGTTTGACACCCATGGTCTACAGGCATGCTAACAGCTGTTATATAGCAGATATATAATGTAATGTTTGTGTTCACTATCGTACTTTAGCATGTTAACATTTGCTAATTTGCACTAAACACAATGAACAGCGGAGGCTGATGGGAATGTGATTAGCAGGTATTTGGTGATAAACCAAAGTCAGTCAGTCATTTTCTTCCGCTTGTTCCCGTTGGGGGTCGCGGGTGACTGGAGCCTATCCCAGTAACTTGGGGCCTTAGGCGGGGTACACCCTGGACAGTGGCCAACTCATCGCAGGGCTATAAACCAAAGTATTGGACTAATTTCAAATGCTGACCTGCTGATGGCGCTAGACAAAAAAAACAACACAAAATACAGATGATCACCAAAGTTATTCATCCCGAGGGGAACATGAATGTCTGAAGCAAACGTCATGGCAATCCATCCAATGGTTGCTGAGATATTTCACTCAGAAAGGTGAACCTGATGGTGGCGCTACAAGGGGAAAAATAAATAATCAGGAGTCACCAAAGTCAGTAGGATTCGTCATCTGGGCACCATGAGTGTCAGTACAACATTCCATGGAAATCCTTCCAGTAGTTGTCGGGATATTTCAGTTTGGACCAAAGTGCTGACTGACTGACGGACCCACATTAACATCCACAGAGACACGCTGCTAACTTCAAAACCACATGACAGACGGCATCGACCGTTTGTTCAAACAGCCTGTCATTACATTCAGAGTCAAAGCAGGAAGTCGTGTGATGCTCTAGAGTTGTGGGGGTCAGGGTTGGACGGAGACACAAAGTGTTTGACTTTAACACATCCCATCACTTACAGACTCGTGACCACACGTCTCCCATTACCTTAACCAAGTAGTTTTAGATGCAATAAAAGGTAGCCAGACCTTAACCATAGATGCGTCCGATCAGAAAACACTCCTATGGGTTGTTTTTGTTGTTCCCCCCTCCCCCCACTGTGCGATTGTATCAAGCCAATGAATTGCGTTTGACATCAAGAAACACTCAAACATTTTTATTGGCTAGGTACACGCAGGTCATCCTCATTCACTTGTTCAGTCTGCAATAAGGAAGCCGTAAAATCAAGCAGCATGGAGGCAGTAAAACAGAGTTATTTTATAAAAGGTTTATCTATAGGTTTTGATGGCGTTTATCTTCAACTGAAATACAGAATTTAAGTTTGTTTCCAAATATATTGATCATATAGATCATGTAGTACTGAAAGAAGTCAAACTGTATCATAGTGACATTGTAATTGCCTTAAACATATTATATCCACACAATACGTTTTTAACCCTTTGCAGAGAAACACAATGTTCAAACTCTGGATATTTCAGCTGCCTAATAAGTGTAGAGAAGAAAAAAGAAAAAACGTCTTTTTAATTATTACGCTTCTGTTTCAAATTTCAATTAGACAAATAATGGAAAATGACAGACAGCTGCCTAATTAGATACAACAAATGGAAGTGGCTAACATTATTCCCTAGAGGAAAAGAAACAGTTAAAGAGCTAACAAACTGATGTTTAAATGGTATAATGTAATTTACAGTGTTCACAATCTTAGCTTTAACATAACATTATTGGCACTAAACACAAAGTATAGCCGAGGCCGATGGGAATTAGATTTGGAAACTGTAATGTGTAATGACGGCACTAGAGGAAAAGAGGGGTGGATCACCAAAGTCATTAAGCTTCACCCTCTGGGAACCACGTCTGTACAAAATGCCATAGAAATCCATCCGATAGTTGCTGAGATATTTCAGTCTAAACGGACGGAGCCGCTGGCATTGCCACATCCACACGCCGCTACCATTGGCTAAGAATGTGAATATCTGCCTTTCCAAAATGTTGACCGTGAACTTGGTCATTTGTATGTCACTGTGCAGTCAGGGCACAGTTAACACAAAGCTCCAGCACTTTTCTCCTACAAGCTTTAATCTGGCCGACTTCCAGTTTGCTAACACGACACCTAACTTCTTCTCTTCCTCCTGCGATCTGTCCAACCGTCCTGTCGGGGGAAGTGTGGGTACTGCCCTGCCTTCACCCCCCTGCACTTTCTACTTCCTGTTATCCTTCCTGTCCAGCCAAGCCGTAAGGCCTGATAGAGATTAGCCTTAAAAGGTCCAGCGTGTAACATTTAGGAGGAGCTATTGGCAGAAATGGAATATAATATAATGATTTGAAGTTTCCCTGAAAATAAGAACCGTTGTGTTTTCGTTACCTTAGAATAAGATGTTTATATCTACATAGTGAGCGGGTCCCCTTCCACGGAGGCCGCCATGTTTCTACAGTAGCCCAGAATGGACAAACCAATCACTGGCTTTTGCCAGTTTCTCCTACAAGCTTGGAAGGGGAGGGGGAGGCGAGTGGTGTTCAAATGGTTGCGAACTGCAATTTCACCGCTAGATGCCACTAAACCCTACACGCTGCTCCTTTAAATCCAGAACCTTATTAATCAATTTGAAACACATAGAGGGGCCGTGATACAGACAATCGTCCCATCTCCTCTAACTCAGGTGCCACAGACTCACCCTGTTCATCAATGTCACAGCTCAGGTTCAGGTACAGTCGGTTGTGCTTTGCATGCAGGAAGTGAAGGAATCAAAACATGAAAAATCCCAAACCCACATCATTCAGCTGCTGCATAATAATAATAATAATAATAATAATGGATATCTCAGAAAATTGTAATTGCGGAAACTGGTTTCAGCTTTCAGATTTCTGATTTTCAACTGACTATTTTCCAATTCTTTTTTTACTGTAGAAATGCCACTGGAACAACCTACAGTCCCTGTTTTACCAGTTCTATACATTTTTCTGTGTTTCTGTGACTTAAGGTGAGCGAGGAGCTCACAAGTGGCTCACCTGCCTTGGTTGGAAAATCAGTCGCCTTTTTCTGGTGTCAGAATAAAGAGGGGTATACTGTACCAAGACACCCAAAAATCTTGAACTTTAAACTAATGAAAGAACAACAGAGTGACATATCGAACTACATGTTATCAGCCAACCGGAGGCCAGAATAAAAGCATTTTTGCTTTTGTCTTTAAATTACTCTCAAGGTAAAGAATAAAACTTCTTACAGCATCAGCGTCCATGTAAACAATGTTTAGTGTAAAATACTGCCTGTCCAAGCATCCAAATCTCCTCTCTGGTGTGTCAACACGTCATCGCTCGAGCAGAATACCAACAAAACCTGCGGAAAGACAATGTTTCGACAAGGGGCACTGTTCAGGAGTCGCACCCTGTGAAAACAAACTGCTGAGCCTGAATCGTCATCGGCGGACATTTTCATTTAACCTCTGGGGACAGAAGTGACAGTGTAACCGTGGCAACCGGCTAACGGATGTGCCTTAGCGTTGACTTCTGACCTTTGGCCAACATGTTTTCTCGCAGTACATACTCGCATAAAGTTTTAAAAATTACAAAAACTCACAGAAACACATACACTCCTGATGGGAACTTAAAACACCTTTGGTCACTTTCTCACCCTCACACACAAACACAGAGCAGGAAACCAAAACACACAGTCTTTCCTGTCAGCAGACATGTGAACTGGAAACAATTTTTTTTTTTTTTTTTAAAGCTCAGTATACGGGTTAAACAAAGTCTTCCTCTGTATAACGTGTTGAACAGCCGACAAATCGGCAGCGACTGAGTGATACTTTCATGTCAACACGGAGCCTAATCTCTGAGGAATGTTCCCAACACCGAGTTAAACCCATGACCCCCAAGAACCCAGGCTGTTCTGGGGCCAACGGGGGCTCCTACAGTATCTATCTACTGGCGTTTGTCTCGCGATCCACAGATTTGAAGGCTAATGAGCGTGGCCGAGGCCGCGTGAAGGATTTATTCATTCTTCTGTGTCATATTGGCCAGACTGATATAGTAAAGTCTCTTTTTTTTTTTATATAAAAAAAAAAAAAAAAAGGACAGATATAAACAAAAGAGAAAAAACAATAATCGCGCTGTTGGCTTGAGGTTTGTTTACTATAATGCTATGCCGAAGTTAACGTTACACTTTGAGGTTCAGTCTTGATAGAATCCCCTTGGGGTCACGTTAAGGTTGGGCATGGCAGAGATAACCGGTAAGGGTCGGGTGAGGGGGGAAACGCCTATCAGGTCACAGATTTTAACGGTAACAGAAACCGGTGCGACACCGAGCTAGCTAGCGTCTTCTGGCACAGCTGTTGTTGGGCCACAAAGAGCTCCAGCACTCGCGTTAAGTCGTATTTCTTC